>JAVTVY010035566.1:0-137165 GCA_036873755.1 Hanleya hanleyi | reverse complement strand
TACCGGCAACTTATGTACATTAATGTGTGTTCCTGCTGTGGACCGCGTAGTCCTACGCGTTATCGTGACCTCATCAGGGGCAAAGTAAGGCTCCCCTACTTTGTCCTTGGTTCCATCCACAATTATGTTCTCAGTACCACCCGTAGCCTCAGATCCACTGTCACTATTGTCCTGAACCGCTCGTTCCTCAGGAACGCTGTGTCCGTCACCATCAAGTGAGACAATAGGCTCCAGATGCCCAGTGTCCTCTGTTCTAGGTTCCGTTTCTTCAAGAGTACTGGGAGTGTCCTCCCCCAGTTCGATCCACTGATCGTCGATATCACTATCAGAATGTTCTCGATCATTGTCTTCCACGACAGCATTATCTGATGTCGAAGGCGTGTCCTCTGCAACTGGCTGTATATCGCCCACAATTGTCCGAGAATCCAGTAATTCAGAGCGATGAACTCTCTTCTTCGCGCCAGCTCCCAACGGGTCGATAATATATACATTATTGTCACGTTTCTCCACGACCTTATAGGGTTCGGGGTTCCAAATATCCTTAATCTTGTGACGGGTTTGGAAATGGTTCCTAACGAAAACCCTGGATCCTACTTGCAGCTGTTTGTCGTCAGATTTCGCGTTGACTCGCTGTTGCCTCTTCAATGCCGCTTTCTCTGTCCTTTCACTGACTAGTCGGAATGCATCAGCCATGCGTCTGTGGTGGTCAGTTATCCATTCTTCCTCGAGGTTCTCATCTGGTTTAGCGAGTAACGCATCGACGGGAAGCCTTGGCTCGCGCCCAAAGAAAAGGTAGAATGGAGCATAACCTGTAGTGGTGTGTGGCGTGCAATTATATGCGTAGAGGAGTTCCGGCAGAAGTTCTGGCCATTTGCGTTTCTTTTCAACTGGCAAGGTTCTGAGAAGGTTGTGCATTGTCCTGTTAAAACGTTCACAATTACCGTTCCCCTGGGGGTGGTAGGGCGGTACTTGTCTTAGCCACGCTGTACAACCTGCACAATGCTTCAATCACTTTGCCTTCGAAGTTGCGACCCTGGTCGCTATGCAACCTCTGCGGAATTCCATACTTCAAAAACCACTCCTTGAACAGAACTCTGGCTACAGTCACCGCAGTCTGATCTTTTGTTGGGAACGCATGGGTGAATTTTGTGTACACGTCGGTGACAACTAAGACATTTTCAACGTTGTTGGTTCCAGGTTCTAAAACGCTAAAGTCAATTGCGAGGATTTCCAAAGGTCTTTTGGCAATGACAGATCCAATGGTTGTGCGAACGGATTTTCCTTCCTTCGCGAGCATGCACCTAGTACAAGATCCACAGTAAGTACTTATGTCTCTGGCCATTCCAACCCAGTAACATCTTCCCTGGAGTAGACTTAGGCAACGATCAGGACCTTGATGCCCCATGTCATCATGTACAGCTTTTATCACTTCCTCCTTCAACACTAGTGGGAGAAGCACTTGTTTCACCGTTTTACCACTATCTTTCACCGAACGATAGAGAACACCATCGTCGAAGGTAAGTCTGTCCTCCATGCTCATGATTTTCTGCACCTCTCGGCATTCAGTTCGCAAGTTGCGTTTAGGTACAGGCCTACGACACATAAGGTTTATGACTCGTCCAATACACGGGTCGTCTGCTTGCAGAGCAGATATCTCAGTTGAAGACCTTGCAGACAAGGACGATGACACCACTGGAAGTAACCGCTGAGGTGCGGTCTGCATTTCCTCATTCCAGGCTGCAAGAACGATACTGTTCAGTTGACATCTTAACTCCCTTGGTAACGGAGTCAATTCCGCTGACAGAGGAAAGGCAACTGAGTTTACCCCTTCCAAATAAGCCGTTTCCGGTGTGTGTGACGTCTTTCGACTCAACGAGTCGGCGTTTCTGTTTACTCGTCCCGAGCGATGTTTGATGACCAGGTTATAATATGCGAGCTCCGCAACCCATCGCAGTTCTGTGGCTCCCAGTTTCGCAGTGCTTGACTGTATGTACGTTAGTGGGTCATTGTCGGTGTAAACCAGACATTCGGTACCTAGGAGAAGATCTCCGTATTTCTCCGTGACAGCCCACTTTAAGGCTAACAACTCTAATTTGCGACTACTGTAGTTGTTCATGTTTTTCTCATTCTCACGTAAGGCTCTGCTGGCATAACCTAGAACAACGCGTCCATGTTCTCGGTCTTGAGAAAGAACTGCTCCCAGTCCAAGATTGCTTGCATCGATCTCTAAGATGTAGGGTTGGGTAAAATCAGGGTACCCTAACAACGGAGCCTCTGTCAGCTTAACTTTCAGTTCTGCGAAAGCACGGTCACAGGATGTATCCCATGCTCCAATCCCTAATGGACTCTGTAGCTTTCGGTGTTTGCTCTTCTTCTTTGGTCCCTTTAACAAGGCATGTAAGGGGGAAGCTGTTTTGGCGAAGTCACGGATGAACCTCCGATAATATCCGGCCAAACCGAGGAATCCTCTTAATTCCGTCTCTGTTTTGGGTGTTGGCCACTCCCTTACAGCCACTACCTTCTCAGCGTCCGGTGTAATGCCACTTTCCGAGACTGTGTGTCCCAGGTATCGGAGTTTAACTTTGAAAAGCTGACATTTCTCAGGTTTTACCTTGAGCTTCGCATTCCCAAGCCTGGTTAGCACCATCTCCAACCTATTCATGGTTTCCTCGAATGTTCTGCCGAAAATGAGAATATCGTCCAGATAAATAAGTATCTTCTGGAAATTCTGGTCGCCCAGCAGCTTGTCCATGAGCCGCATAAAAGTGGCTGGTGCTCCAGTTAATCCAAATGGCATGCGACGGTATTCATACAGCCCACCCGTCCCGACTCTAAACGCGGTCTTTTCTACATCCTTAGGCGCCATCGGAATCTGGTTAAAACCATGTACTAAATCTAAACTACAAAAGTACTTTGCATCTTTTAGTACATCCAATGCCTCTTCAATCCGCGGTAGCGGATACGCATCTTTCCGTGTCTTGGCGTTGAGCGCTCTGTAGTCACAACACATCCTCAAGGAATCATCCTTCTTTTTGACTAATACTACCGGGGATGCATAAGGGCTGCTCGATTCCTGAATAACGCCAGTGTCCAAGGACTTCCTAAGGTATTCTCTGACTTCTGACCACATGTGAGGCGGCACTCTCCGGTGAGGTATCCTTATTGGTGTATCATCAACTGTGTTGATTTGGTGTTCAATCAGATCACATTTACCAATATCATGTTCGGACTAGCTAAAGACCTGTTGATGCTTTTGAATTATCTGTTCCACCTGGTCCCGCTGTTGCTTGGTCAGATCTCCGTTTATATCCATACGAGACATCAGGTTTTCTACGCACTTAGACATCACAGCTTGTTCATCGTTTAACCGAACTTCCACTTCGGAAACACCAACCTGAACAACATCTACATTTGGTTCAGGCTCTGCAGCACTGAGATAACCGATGGGGGTCCTGGGTCGAATATAGGCATCGGTATTCGAAAAATTTGCCACCTGCACGTTCACCCTACCACTACTGTCATGCAACACACATGTTGGTCCTAAACATACTCCATTTGGCAGAACAAGTCCTCGGTTTTGTTCCACTATCACAGGACGCGGTACAACAGCTGGTTTCACATTACATTCAACTGTCACAATAGTGTTCGCCGGTAGTAGAACTGGCTTTCTACCACCTACCCTGGCGATGGATGGGGTAGACTGACTGGTTTCCCCAACCCTAGATTCCTCATACATTGTCAGCAATTGCTTGATTTCACCGGTCATATCACCACTCCAGCTAGATTTCATATCACGGAAGATATTTGACCCTATAACTCCCGGAACAATTTCCTTTCTTCGCCGCATCTCTGCATCTTCACTATCCTTCACCACCAAAAAACCCATAGGTCCAAACTTCTGATCAAATGCATCCAGGTCCAATTCGACATAGCCCACGTAAGGAATATCCTGGCCGTTAGCTGCATAAATCCTCAAATATGAGTCGACATTCACAATGTCACATTTCCCCGACAAATGTTCCTTGTAATAGGATTCCACAATCGTCGAGACTTGGGCACCAGTGTCTAACAGACACCTCACTTCCCTGCCACCCAGCTTTACCACAGCTTCCGGACATTCTCCTACAGCTCTGTGTAGCAGTGAGCCTCGATTCCCTGGACCGATCATGTGGCTCTCCACAACCGGTCTCAGAAGTTTAACGGCTTGGTCGATGCAGGCTTCTCTGCCTGTTTCGGCTTGAATCGTGGTGGTTTGGGACAGCTTCGTTTGAAATGATCAGGCGAATCGCAGTTCCAACAGAGTCGTGCTGTATTCTCATATTGTCGTTTCCCGTACGATACAGTGTGATTGGACTCCTTCAGTTTTTCGGTAGCAGCCAACAGATCGTCAATCTGTTTCTGTTGCCTTTTAATGACCTGCTCCTGTCGTTGGATGAATGAATCATGTTCCACTGACGTCTCATTTGTCGATGCCACTTTTGCTGTTGACTTCTGTGAGGACTTCTGAGAATTTCCAGTCCCCATCCAGCTTACAGCACGATCACGAAGTTCAAAGAATTTCAGTCTTGGCAACTCCACATTCAGCCTACGGAGCTCTCTCCTGAGAGACTCGTCCTGCACACATTCCGCAAAACGTCCTTTCATAGCGGACTCACGACACGCTTTGAAAGAGGGGTCAAGTTCTACAATACGGTCGTACAGTTCGACCAAGGTGAGGGAACATGTAAGCAGATCTTCTCCATTCTGGGAGTAAGAGTAAAATCGTTGCTGCAACACTGGCAGTTCATCTCCATCACCAAATACTCTTTCCAGGATTTGGAGTATTTTGTCAGGGTCCTCTCTGACATCACCACGCGCCTGGATTTCTATCCTGGCTTTACCAGCTAAGTGATCTATGATGAAAGCAGCAAAATCGGGACGTGAGAGTTTCCTAGATTTGACGTGGCTCCTCACGTCAGACACCCACTCGCGCGCAGTCAAATCTGTTGGTTTTTCTGGCTTGCCTCGGAATTTGTCCAATTTCTGGCTCGATACCATCATCATGGGCCTATATTCTGCCGCCTGGCCCCTGGCAGCCTTATCTAATTCTCTTTTCACTCTTTCATCCTGTTCTTTTAGTCTAGTTCTCAAGACTTCTAGTTCACCAGCTAATCTAGTTACCTCCTCATTAGACATGACTGTAGTTTTCAAATTTCTGAACTAGCACAAATACATCAGAAATCAATACAACATCAATCAACAATTAATACATATCAATAATCAACAGCAATTGTATACCTGCAACCTTCGTTTCAGTTCATTTACCATAATCACAGTTCTCTCATTGTCAGAGTCTGACTGATGTCTAATATCACATTGTCTCTTGAACCTCTTCTGTGGCATTGGAAAATCTTCAGCACAATTACACATGTGCAGGGTAGCAGATCTGTGACATCCAGTCTCTCGGGTAAGCTCTCAGGTAAGTTCATCAAAACATCTCGGCCAGCATAATCCAGGGGGAACACTGTAAACGCCATCCCACCGCTGCCACCATGTAAACCAGTAGTAAGTATAACGTAAAGAAACCAAGACAAGTCCTTTGTTGAGCTTCTACTGAAAGGGGTGTTTATATGGCGTAAGTAATCCTGTAAGAACAATACAATACATTTGTCAATTGTCCTTCAACTTCCGACATTATTGCATAATAAAGTTATATTTCTGCAAACAATGTAGTTTTGTTATCTTTACCAGTCGGTTATTTACTAGTGTAAATATATTACATCACTATATCCGACAATTTGTTTCTCAAACAATTGTGAGTGTAAAAGCATTACTAATAATCACAATAGTTCATTCAATTTATCTGGTTATCCTTGCAATATTCTGTAACTCCATTAGCTACTTCCTGGCTACTATTACCAAGGGTTAAGCCCCAGCCATGTGACATAAATCACAAGTTGCTCTTTAATCAATAACAGTAAATTGAATTAAAATTTAGAACAATTTGAATAAACCTTGCAAACAATTTCCAATTACTGAAATTACATACTTCAAACTGAATCATATCATTATATTTATGTAGTCCATTATCTGCTGCTAATCATAATGAAAATTTACAAGATTTGATTACATAATACATGGGAAAACGTACCCCCTGGGTGCACAACAGAATAACATTCATTCAATAGGAAATGGGTCACCAAGACATCAACATAACATCCCAGGCACGAGAGCTTCATCCTCCACATCAAACCCCATATTGGGCAAACTGTAATAGAAATGCCCTTTGTATACTACTAATGCTAAATTTATCCATGTTCATGTTATGCACTCAAAATCACGTATAGTCTGCATAGAAGTGATATTAATAAAATAAAATACTTTCTACACGTGGAATGTACTGGATTCGTGTATAAATTCATACAAAATAAACCATGGCAGTCAATAATTCTTCACTTGTAGCATCGTGACATGTAATCGGTCTGGCAAACTTACAATTTACAGAGGGAAGGTTACAAAACCTAATTCTTGCACAAAATCACAGCATACAGGTTGCACAAAATTAATGTTCAAATCTATATGGCTCAAGTCTGTGAATCGACGGTGCAGAACAATCATTACTATAGACCTTTTCACAGAGCTCGGCAAATTCCGTGTAGCGTAGCGACGACACAAGTCACATGGCGCAAGACCATGTGATCTCTGGTAACCAATCGAAATCTGGAAGCAGATTTACCGCCATTTTTTCATCACTAATCATTCACTGCCACAAAATGGGTTTGTCCGGTAAGTCAACAAAATAATTATACTCACTAAAATGACAACTTCCGTTCCCTAATAAACTAGTTTTCTTCGAGTGCACCCCAGATTTGTGAAAAAAAAAGAATGTTTCATTCATATTATAATATATTTTGACCTAAGTTTAGAGATCTATTTCACGTTAGGCACTTCAGGTTGTGGCAGCGGTGTTTTTGAGGGTGCGCTGGGAAGGAAACATGGCGTGTGTATATGTGCAAAACGGGTACTCTTCCTGCTATTTGACGATTTTACCTTCACATCTACTAGCCAGTATAATACAATAATTCGTCGTTTTGTAATGGGATAAAGGAAACTACCATTGCGTAGAGGTTACATTATTCCCACTCTTATATCAAATACACCAAAATTTACTATGTACACCTCCATAACTTCAGTTGTCCACTCGTAAGAGCTCTTCAGTGTGGAGGTAATAAATGGTAAACAGTGGGAACAAGATTCCCCATTTTGCCTACAGACTTCAGAATCATCCGGGTTATTTTGCTTCCAGAATCCGAGCATTCCATTGGTCAGACGATCTCTGAACTCGTGAGCTTCCGTCAATACAGTTTTACCTTCGGATTTATTCGGTTTGAAATGGTCTATAGCAACCAGCATGCTTTCCTGTACAGCCGTTCTTCAAACTCAAAAATATAGTACATTTACTGAATAGAAAAGGCCGGCATTTAAATCAACATGTGGCGGAACCATTTATAACAAATCCTCCAACGATATTTAGGTGTCTACTCACTTCAGAACAGTTCAAATGTCCAATTTCTTCAGAGACGAAGCCGCGCCCAATTCGCATAAAATGGCGGCTTTCCTGCTCGTCTACATGACGCTCGGGAGTTTCCGTGACCAATCGGCCACCCTAGACTCTGCCACACTTATGGCGTTATACAAATAATTCAACCTAACACAGCAAAGTTAATATGATCTCGTTCACATTAATTACACATTTTCTAAAAAAAAAATACATATATATATTCCTAGTGTGAATTTATCACTTCTAATTATAAAATTCAATCTCTGAACTCTTATTTCGACCAGTTCCTGTCACATCCATATCTTTTCCACAGATGTTTCAAAATAGTATACTTTTCAGTAAAACGCAACTTTACTTCCTGGACAATTTCGAATTTCCCCAGTTCATCAGGTTTGTAAATCGCGGGAAAAATATTTCTCGATTAAAACACATCTGCTCTGTTATTGGCGTGTCTCCGGAGATAATAGAAAGCGAACAGAAAAAACAGCATCCTAATGCTCTCCGAATAAATATCGTACGTAGTGAATTTTGTGCAAAAATGGCGTTTTTTGGTGACGGGCGCTTTTACAAATCATGATAAATGGTTCTGTTGTGTCTTTTGTTGATTGTTATCCCATTTTGAAATGTCTGAGTACTTTTGTTAGGAAATTCAGCTTGTTTCGACAAATCACCATGTTGTGGCCCAATACGAGTGCGGGGAAATGAACTTCCTTCACACCCTGGACTTGATACGGAATAATGGGAGACAACCCTGTTCGTAGCTCTGACCGCAGCTTCGACGTCATGGCGCTTCACTTCCGGTCTGCCTGTTGCAGAAGATCAAGATTCTTGCAGAAAATAATTGATTTCTTAACTGTCAAATGTGCATACATGATGTAACGGAATCTAGTATAATGTAGTAAAGAAGCCCAGTTTCCATGCTATGGATTTTGGTAAATCTGCCATTCTGGAGCGAGAGAAGGGTAAGAATTTTCTATTTGACACTTGAACATATGATATGCACAGCTGAACATGTGCACGGTGTCTGTGATCTTGGTGACTGATTTTGAGCGTTGACCCCTGATATCCAGCTCGTACAAAGATGTGTTTTATTTCCAAATTTTGAAATGAAAGCTGATGTATCACCTGACATTCATGATTATGCTTGTAATGTCATATTGCTCTCTCAAGCTATATAGGTAAACTCCTGATAATACGGAATATTATAGTTCATATCAGGATATATAAATCCCTGGCCAAGTGTTCATGTCTTGGCCTGAACCACTAGTCCGTGATATATAGTCATCTAATATGTAATAGGCAAAGCCTAGAAGTGAGCGCAGAACAGTTCTTGCCCTCTCAGAGTAGTTCTGAGCCACAGGGGCTCGTTCCCGTTGTTAATTGGGTAATTAGATTAATGAGGGGGGGGAGGGGTCGAGGTAGGGAATAAATATTACTATTAGAAGGGCAGACACTTAGTCGGCGTCGAGACCACACCACGCTCACAAAACTCCGGTGTTATATCCCCTTATCACCGTTTGATCCTGATATTAGTGAACAAAATAATGAGGACTGGAATCTGAAATCCAGCCCTCTTGTTGTACTTCGTTATGAAATTTATGTATTATTCCATTTGCATACTCACCCAGTTGTAGATCAGTGCCTGTATATTCTTTTTTCTTTCTATATATAAATTTATGATTAACTTTAAGACATTGAAGTAGCAGGCAAGTACAGTTCCCAATTCAGGCTTCAGCAACACAATTATTGAATTACAAATATCTGTCGGGGAGTTGGGACTCATGATTGGAACATAAAATGATCTGCCGGCACATCTCCCCTCAGTAAATTCATGAATTCTGCATTATAATTACATGTTCATATATAGGCTTAATATACATGTACATATATTGGTACTTGATATTGGTATATATTGGTCTTTTCACAACATGGGGGGGGGGAGAGAGTGTGGCCATGGTGAAAGAGTGCACGCTCGTAATCTCGGCTGCTGGTCTGGCGTGGGTTCGAATCCCACCGAAGACTTTCAAGATATGAAAATATCCCCGCTCACAGCTGGGCTTATCAGTGTCCAGGGTAAAAGGAACTGAGGGCGCTCTCGTGTCCAGGCACATGTATAGGCACCGTCGGATATGGCTGAAAAATTGTTGAAAACGACGTTGAATCCTACTCACTCACTCTTTTCACAACACACACAACATACATGTACCTTTGTCTGGCCGGGACTTGCTGATTTGTTAGTACCTACCTGATATACACACAATCCCCAAAGGTGGCATGTAGATTTCCTCAAGTTATATTAAATAGAGATTTCCTACATGTATGTACAATGCAGTGTTGACATTATATATATAGATTAAATAACTGAACATTTGGTCATGAAAATTTTATGCAATTTTAACAATGTAACAACAAACTAATAATAATTTACCCCGAGATAATTATCTGGGAGGAAATTCGCGATTGGTCAATTATCTCGGGGGAAATTAAAAAAATATTAACTATGTCCCCTCCACGGTTCCGTAGTTAGCTGTTGGAATAGTTTTGATATCAGATTCTATGACTCGGCGTATTTCAGTTTCCTGAATTGGGGCTCTTCAAAAATATAAAATAAAATTTGGGGAATCTTTAACCACACACAAAGACTATTTTCCGAGTATAGAAACCCTTTAAGGCAAGAAGACAAAGGCATTTTCTCCTGCAATTTCTTTTACCTAAAATCTGTACATGTCAGCCAGATAGAGAAGAACACAAGTAATATGTACTGGTACATCATAATTTATGATGATAAATTACATAACAGATTCTTGCCTCTGATGTTCATGTACCTTTCTATGCTAATGCATGTAATTCACTATCTACCCAGTTACCTTCAATATGTCAATCATTTTGTTGACTTACCTTTAGTGCCATGTGAAATCATGCTATGTTTTCCTTTAGCTGTTGAAGGGTGTTTCACTCAATCACAATAATCAACATACATGTACATGTAAGTGACATTAAAGCAAGTGGACTTTTGCAACATGATATTTATGTGAGGTTATTATTTCAATGTTCAAATGTATCGGTCTGCTGTAGGATCACCTGTTGTGTAGAAGACATTTACCAGTATATATGATACATAATGTCTGTGATTAAGTCCCATCATGGTCTCTGATATATTGTATAATACTGAATACATTACTGATGTGGACTACCAATAAACATAACTATCAGGGTGACTGTGAGTGAGTGAGTGAATATGATTTATGTCGCTTTCTATTTCATTCATATCACGATGTTGGTTCCTATTCCTTAACTATCAGATAGTATTATTTATTGTTTGTTCTATATTAAGTTAACATTATAAACTTTTCATTTGCTGGAATTCAGACAATAGTTCCATCAAGCTGGTGCCTCAGGACTGACAAAGGTCGGTGGATGCCCATGAAGGTGACATGTAGTTTGTACTGTAATCATCAAAGTTATACACACCCGATTATGACCTAGAAATTGAAAAAGAATAAAAAGTTGTATTAATATATTATTTCCAATGTCGCTGTAATTTACGGAATGAATGGCGTGCAACTGAGATTATGTGGCTGGATAAATAATTTGCATTTGCCAGATTATTAGGATCATCTCCTGATGGAAAGAGTGAAAGGAGATGAAAGCCAAAATTGTTAAATGGTGTACTACTGTTGCCTGCAGGCAAATGATAAATTTTGATCCATTGGGTATATGTAAAAACAAGAAAAATAAAAGAATAGTGTTTGACACTTAATTTATGTACCTGCTCAGACTTCTTAAATTGTCAGTATCATTGAGTTTCTACCAGGCTAAATAAATAATATATCATGTATGTGTGAAATTTGTTCATACATACCAGTGGAATCAAGACTGAAATCTACCATGGTGTTGAAGCAATGATCAAAGATGACTGCCTGTAAATAAAGAAATGGAAATGATAAACGATCATATCAAATGTAAATTGAAATTGGTACCAAATTAAAAGGGAATCAAGTTATCATGAAGAAAACCAATCTTTTATTCTAACAGTACATCATGTATATCAAAACAATTTCAAAACAATAAATTAAAAGAAACCACAAATGTTAAATGCTTTTTACTTTTTCTCGGTTGAAAAACAAATTCATTGACACTGTTTGAATTGTTCTTTCATTTACAGTTTTTCTGATGGGTTTATTTTCATTTGAAAGTACATTTTAACATTATCACTTTATCCATTTATCCCTTCCCCCAGCACACTAATTCTGAGTTTCTCTATATCGATAGTTTTTGATGTGATAGGTCTTTGTCCAATGGTTGTTTCATATATAGCAATATAGAGTAGTCAGACTCACTATTAAATTAAGCTCCCCATAAAACAAATTATTCTAATTACATGTAAGCTAGACATAGTAAAGCATGTTCATCTGTTTAACAAGCAATTCATTTTAATCCAATGATCGATGAAGTGTGCAGATATGGAGCTACAATTTCAATCAATATGCAATAATAGAACATAGCATGTATGTAAAGTTCATAAGGAAATGTTAAATTTATAAAATTTGATGTTTGTTTGGGGACGAGTTAATTGACTCAAGGTTGGGGACGAGTTGACTCAAAGTTCGAGTTGGGGACGAGTTGGCTGGGGACGAGTTGCTTTGGGGACGAAGTGACCTGTTCCCACATGGAGAGTGCTGATAATACAATCATGTAATTAGGAAGAACATACAACATACCAGCTGGATGCATTACTCCGTCGAGGTTTATGAAGTTTGTGTCATGGGCAACAATACAGGTGCCATAAACTGCATGGGAGAATGGAAAGAAAACGTTCAACAAAATTTTGCAAACATATGTTTGAAAAAATTGTATCTCTACTGTAAGTACATGTGATAAAATCTCAATCAAAGTGAGTAAATCTATATTAGGGATGCCTAATATTCCAGTGTTATAGCAGCTATGTGTGAGGTTGGAATTTACCCCATTTCAGTAGATATTCTAGTTACAATGTCCCAATACTGGGCCAGGTTAGGTGAATTGCCAGAAGACCGGCTGCTTTGGAATGCTTACCAAGAGGATTTGAACCTCATGACCTCGAAATCCAGATTCTCTTGGAATGCGAAAATATTCAATTTGTTACAAATTCTAAACCTTGAACATTTGTGGACTCATACAAATTTACATTTTGTTATAAATCAAATTAAATCAGCCCTCCAACACTCATTCTTATCCAGAACTGGCCTGTCTCCTGGTAAAATCACTAATTGGACATATGGGTATTGATAACTACCTCAATGATGTAGTAATGTTTAAGCACAGGAAAGCTCTCACTGGTCTTCGAACAAGTTGCCATTCTCTTGCCATTGAGACTGCAAGGTACTCTAGAATTGAGATTCCGAGAGAACTTCGATGGTGTAGTAAATGTCCTGGACAGGTAGAAGATGAATGGCATTTTCTAATACAATGTTCGTTATATTCTGTTGAAAGACAATCTTTATATTCAAACCTGAAGAAACTTCTGCCAGTGTGGCCAAAAACTAGGTCAGATCACTTGAAAATGTTTCTCAACCCGGTAGTAGAAACTTCAAATTTAATTGCGAAGTATATTTACAACTGTTTCGAAAAACGAAAATTGGTAACAGTAACAGTTCCTAGTCATCAGTCATGTTAGTTTTCTATATTCTAGTCATATATAATAAGTAAAAGTTCATTCCTGATATAAGTAATGGGAAACATAACATTGTCTACTTGTATGAGTAGTCTCCCCTATATGTTGGTTGCTTCTTTGACATTACCATCCTCTCCCAGGGTGCTTTGCGCTACGCTGCATTTACCCCTGTAGGGGTCTCGCCATTTTTTACAGGATTCTTGTAAAACCAAGAACTGTTCTATCTGACTGTTTTACTGATCACAAAATGTATATTTATCTCGAAATACACTAAACAGTTATTCAGTGTATGCCAAAATGCCAGTTTCACACAGTTTGAAGGCAGCTTTTTGACAGATTATCGTAAAACTATATGTTGCGGAAATATATATCGGTGAGAAGCGACTGATATCAATTCGCCCAGTTAGACGGTCGCCATGTTCGTTCACTGTGGCAACAGGTGACCTCGGGTCAACTCCGGCACAGTCCGTGAGACCCTTACAGCGCTACATGGAGAGGCGCAAAGCAGAACGTAATGGATGCCTGGTAGAGCTTGTGACATTACATGTTGATTTTAATGTTCTGGGGAGGAGTTGTCTCCCCCACCTTGTATACGGTCCGTTTGGATGTTTATACAATAAAGAATTGAATTGAATTGAATATGTTTGACAAAAGTGAAAGAGGAGGGAGGGAATTTGGCTTAATGTCACACTCAAGTTTGTTTCACTCATATGGTGACAGTCAGTTTGGTGGAAGATTAAACTTAAGACTTGAGTCTGGTAATTCATTGGGTATATTCAATAATTAATTTTAATTCACTCTGCTGAAAAAGGCACAGCTACTGTAGAATCAGAAACTTTAGTATGGTACAGATATGAAAATTGAAGTGGGAATTCATATGATTTGAAAATATTATAGATACTAGGAACAGTGATACCAGTCACTGTGCATAATGATTAAGATAGAATTTATTATTAAAAATTTCAGGTAATTGGATATATTTTGACAAAAACCGGAGGATTGGAAACCTTGTGGAAATTGGCAAAGAGATACATGAGGTTTGAGGAACAATAAATATAAAAATCAAATGCATCCCAAGAAATGCATCCCAAATTAAAATCATACACCCCCCCCCCCCCTCTACACACAGAGATGTGACACCCTCCGTCATCTTCCCCCTCCCCCATCGTTCTCTCTGGGTACTCCGGCTTCCTCCACCAGTCAAATTGTCTGTCACCTTATGAGCAAAATATTCTTGAGTGTGGCAACTGCCCCCCCCCCCCCAAATCTGCATAGGCCCTCATTTTATATTTTTTCCTAAAGAACCAGGCAGTTGGATAGTGTCAGTGTCAAATGCTTGAAAGTAGTATCGACAAAAATATGACCTCGTCCATTGTGTTGGTAATTATTTGGGCGAATTTTGAGATCGTTTTCTTCTCCAATGCGTGCATTTACCTCGCACATGTTATTGCATACAACAACAACAACAACAACATGGGCTATTTTGACTGCTGCGACATAAATCAATAGCTGCCAAATGCTTTGCGATATACTGAAATGACAAGTGGTGTACAAGAAATCGTCGTATCTCGACGGCATAAATTGGCAGTCATACACTTACCAGAAAAACGGCGAAGTTAACCTGGGCAGCCGCCATGTTGAATCTCCCGCTGATGGAAGTTGGGAACGTCGATTTCCGCTCCGGACTTTTCTTTATTTCTCCTCGTCATTCTTTTGATGTTTTAGCGGGATTATTTATTTCAGCGTGGATTTTTATTTTTGCATGCACTATAATCCAGAAGTGGATTTAACAAATTATTGCTGAACACAAATCCCAACATTTCCCATAAGACATACAAAACAGAATGACTGCCACTTGGTATCAGTACACAATTAATTCTGTTACTTGTTATGTATTAGCGTTAAAAATCGGCAAAAATCCAGAAAATTCACAATGCATAAATCCACCTGGCATGTCAATATTTACCTTGTGCGACATTACCAGTGGAAGTCTTGACAGATGTTGACCATGGAAATTTCAAATTACCGCCACTGACAGCTGATTGGTACTACAGAATGTCATTCGATTTGTAAACAGGGAGCCTTCTCACCCTTCACTGATCATGTCTTCATCCACCATGCTTTTTTCAAAGTGGCTCAAATCAACACCAGGAAGTACAGTTTGAAGACTCATCTGCAAGTTGAAATATCAAATGTATCAGAAATGCTGAAAAATCGCAGCTCATAAAATCCATAAAGATCTGCTCTCAAATTTCTAAACAATGTAGATCGTGGGCACCGACCCGGAAGTGATTAATTGTGTACTGATGCCTGTCAGGAATGGAACCATTGTTAAAATAAGGAATGCTCTCATCTGAACAAACCATACCCATCCCCAAACATTCTTGAGAAGGCACAGATAAAACTATGCACAGATAGAGATTTTACAGCCTATATACCAAGGGTACCCCCTTTATAATTTCCCCTCAGTTTGCCCCATATGACTTAAGACTGAGGTACAAGTAAAAAGTACAATATCTCACTAACCTGTACATATTTTTCCATCTGGTAAAAAGCACCAAGTCGACAATCCTTCTGCCTATAAAAAGAAGTATAAAGCATTAACTAGATATGTTAAACACTATTTTTAATTATTTTTTTATTATTTTAATTCATTTTTTTATGAAATTATTCAAATTAAAGTTTAAAAATAAAGAAAACTTAAATTCAAAATGTGTCAAAACATAATTTGTTTTCAACCTGCTCATTTAGGCTACATTTGGTAAAAATTTCCTTCATGGCAGTGGTTAACTTCTCCATGTAATCAGTGGGTCATCCCAGTAATCTATCAAATGGGATTTAAATTTGATGTTGATACAAAGATCAAAGACATGTTTAATCCTGTAATAAGTGACAGTAAGATACACAAATGTGTACACAACACATACCAAAATATAACACAGAGGTGTTTATGGTACACACAACTCTCATATAGAGAATATATGTCAGTTCAATTGGATGGATCTACATCTCATCAAGATCTTGCTGGCAGTAATTAGAAAGATGCACATATTACTTGTAAACAGTTATTATTACTGAGAAAACTCCTAAATAACATTGAGGAATATATTCTGTGTCAGATTTCAAGTCCATGAATGCAATGTCTGCAAACAGGCAACACTTGTCAAAACACAACATAGAAGAAAAAAAGGAATAAACTTCAATGACAACATATCTGATGGTCATTTGCTGATCTCTGCTACATTAACAACCATGAAAGATGAGGACAGCTGGAAGTTGCCTAACTTAAACTGTTAACTGTTTGGTGAAAGATTAAAGTGGCAACTTACAGTGAGAAAGGCCTATCTTCCAACAGAGTTGGAGGCATACCTCTGAGTCACACTGTGCGAAATTCCCAGAGTTGATGTGTGTGTGGGGGGGGGGGAGAGGGTTGTATGGGGCTTGCTAATATTTGGTGCCTGTAATCCATGTTTCTTGCTACCTACAAGATCTCTGATATGAATATGAAAGAGAATTACATACTTATAGTCCTGGAGATAGTGGAAATGGAATGAAGAGAAAGTATTTGCTATGATGCAAATGTGACTGACAATAAACACACAACAATGAGAAACCCTCAACAGTCAGATTAACTGTTGACTCAGTTAATCAGATTTTATTTGTCTCATTAAAGTTACAAATGCAAAAGGCATTTTGGAAATTCTTTGTGTGTGGAACAAACATCTGAGTTTTTACAGGTGATATAATTAGTATTAATTTCATGTGGTTTTAGACTGATATAAAGTGAATTAATGCATAAATGAGTTGAAGCATTGAAGATTTGAACTGAGGTCGCGATTTTGAAAAAAAGCATGTAATTGTATCTATGTGAATTTCCTTTCTTCCATTTACATTTTATTGTATCTTGAAAGTTCATTTGCTCATAATTACCAGCTGTGTTAAATGAACCTCGTCATATTTGGCATTGACTATTTGGCCCTAGTACTGACAAATCAGTCATTTTTTGCCTATATTTGCTCCAAAAGGTCTCAATTTTGTCGCAGAAATGGCATAGCAATACAAGAGATGTTAGCCAGCATTATCAGTATGATATTTATTTCAACCACATTTAGCAAGAAAAAAAATAATTTTAATAATTAAAAAAATTATTAAAATTAATTAAAATTTTTATTTTATTTTATTAATAATTTAATAACATAAATTTGAAACAACCCTAATATTTGAACTTAGTTCAGGAGTCATCATGGAAAAAATTGGGCTGATCCAGTAAAAACTGTAGCCACAGTGACGATTTAAAGTTCTCTGGTCAAATGTGAAAATGTCGTGTGACAGGTATCAGTACACAATTAATTCTGTTACTTGTTATGTATTAGCGTTAAAAATCGGCAAAAATCCAGAAAATTCACAATGCATAAATCCACCTGGCATGTCAATATTTACCTTGTGCGACATTACCAGTGGAAGTCTTGACAGATGTTGACCATGGAAATTTCAAATTACCGCCACTGACAGCTGATTGGTACTACAGAATGTCATTCGATTTGTAAACAGGGAGCCTTCTCACCCTTCACTGATCATGTCTTCATCCACCATGCTTTTTTCAAAGTGGCCCAAATCAACACCAGGAAGTACAGTTTGAAGACTCATCTGCAAGTTGAAATATCAAATGTATCAGAAATGCTGAAAAATCGCAGCTCATAAAATCCATAAAGATCTGCTCTCAAATTTCTAAACAATGTAGATCGTGGGCACCGACCCGGAAGTGATTAATTGTGTACTGATGCCACTTTTGGCGGAAGTCGGCTACCGGAAGTCGGCGAAAACTGAGTTGACCGGCTTACTGAACTCATTGGTATAGTATGTGTTATTTCTTACGTACGTATGCATGTTGTGTATAGAGTTCTCTACGCGAACGGCTCGCCGGCCGTTCACTGCGCTCACTATAATAGCAATTGTGTCATGACTATCATAGTTATGTATGTTTGATATGGTTTGAGTGGGGAATGCATATGGAGAGGTGGGGGGGGGGGGAGGGGCGCATGTTTATTCAGATGATTTAAATCAGGGTGGGAAGGGCTGGGGGAATATTGATTGTACGCTAGGACTTCCGCTTCCGGTGTCACCACTCGCCTTGTTTTTTTTCTCCGCGCCTTGTCTGGTCATTTTCAAAGCTTTTTGACTGTATACATACCTAAATCGTTTCTTGTTAGTCAGTCAACTTCAGGTAAACTGATTGGCATTCACCGATTCTCTATTCAGTCGGCCTATCGTCCGTGTTTTTACTATTTTGCCGGTGTGCCTCAGTGGGTTACCTTAGTGACGGCGTCACAAAATGGCGGACAGCTCCTCGAGACCAAGATCGCGTAGCAGTGGAAAAACGAAATCAACTCCAGTGACTGAATTGCCGAAGTCTTCTGACGATAAATGTGTGGTCTGTGAAACTGTCATTAGGGATGACGACCACGCAATGGAGTGTGATTTTTGCACGTACTGGTTCTGCCTAAAATTTGCCAAATTATCGCCAGAGCTTTACAAGCTTTTGAACGACCAGAGAGATCTGATGGATTCGTTCATGTGGTTTTGTGGCGGTTGTAAAAGGGCTATGCCAGGTTTGAAAAATACTCTAGCTGCTACGACCAGACTGGAAGCTAAGCAGAAATCGATGGAGAAGGATGTCAGTGAGCTTCAGGAACAGGTGAGAAAAATAAATACAAGTCATGCAGGAATGGGGGAACATGTCGAGAGTGGACTCCTGGAAAAGTTGGTGAACGATGCGGTATACGAATGTAGGTTGAAAGAACTTAAGAAAAACAACCTCATTGTCCAAGGCCTACAGGAATTTGATGAAAGTGATTCCCTTGACTCAAAGCAGAAGGATATTAATGCTGTCACTCTTATTTTCAATGAACTTTCTGCAGAGAGCAGTGACAAAATTAAAGGGGAGCTTTTGTCTGTTGAGAGGCTTGGTAGCAAAGACAGTGATAGGCCTCGTTTGCTCAAAGTCTCTTTCAAAAACTTCACTTTTAGGAAGCGAATCTTGTCCAATGCAAGAGCCCTGAGGGACAGTACAAATCAGGATTACAGGAAAATCTTCATCGTTCCAGACCTGACAATGAAAGAGAGGGAACGAGGGTATTATTTGAGGCAGGAGCAGAGAGAGCGGAGAGCAGCAGGGGAGAGAGTCCAAATAAGGAGGGGGAAGGTTGTGCCAGCGGTCGATCCGCCCAATCTTCGTTCGTGAAGTGGTCGAGAACGAAAATAATTCCAATGTAAATAGTGTAAATTTGTTGCCATTGGAGGAATTCATGCAATCACCTGTAAATGAGTTGGCACCTGATCCGTTATCTTTTGTAAATAGGGGCTCAGTGGCAGATCCACAATTTGTGAATAACCTTACTGTTTTCTTACACTAATGCTGATGGCGTACTCAATAAGAAAGATGAACTGCAAGTGAGGATCTCAATATGTAACCCAGATATTATTTGTATAACTGAAGTCAAACCGAAAAACTGTGGAATGATAGGTGAAGCAGAAATTTCGCTAACTGGATATGACCCGTTTGTTCCCTCATATTTGAACATGTTCAAAAACCGCTTAGATAGGCATTGGGGTAGCACCAGGGATAAATTTTGGTACAAGGCAGGATGGTGATGGTGACACTGGAAAGGAAGGTATGTACTAAATGTGATGACTGGAGGAGCTAACAAGTCTTGGACTTAAGCTCTAAGAAGAGGTATCAAGGTATCAAGGTATGAGGGCACCTGATTGGTCAATAAATTCTATTCTATTCTGTCTTCGTTCATTCCTACATTACGCCATGACAATGGTCCATAGCACATGTCGTTATCCATAAATTAGTATGTATAATTGTGTAGAAATATCATGTCAGTCAGACATAGGGACCCACCTAAATTTATGCCAAATGGCAGACATGGCAGATGTGCCAAGTCTCAACTTCCACTTCTACATCTTCATGCAAGATAAAACAATGAAAAGCATCAAATAGTGGTGGACCACAAATAAAATTTTGAGGATTCAAGATATAGAGATCAACAGTTTTAAACATCTCACCATATGTTTTCCATGTTGATATAGATGGGAGAGGAAGGGGGGAGGGGTGGATGTGGGTTGTGAAAGTTGTGAGATACAACGATCCCCCACCCCACTATTTTTCAAGAATGTGTTCACATGACCCCAGCCCTAACTACTCTCACAAGGATGATGTTTCTTATCAATCTCAGTAAACTCAGATATAATATCACAGAATTTTATATCTGAATTCAGCCCTATATAAATCCCGTGCGAGTTGAAACTACTATTGTTAGCCAATCAGATGGATAGCTAGTTGTAACTATTTCAAAATCACGCCCACAGTAATTACCCACGGTAGCTCGTGGTCTAATATATAAACATTATCCCGAAACAGTTTCCAAATAAGGCATCATTTCCCGACAGGGTCAGTAAACATCAAAGAGTTTACTCCCGCCGAAAAGTCTGGCTTTGTTAGGGGTAGAAAATATCAAAAGATTGTGCTGTGCGAAGATGTTAATCTCCTTGAAGTAAACATCAATCATTGTCAGAGCGAAACAGTTGAAATGGTTGTGATTGGCTGATTATGGGATCTCGAAGAATATCGGCGAACATTTTGCACGAAGTTTTCATAGCGTTACGTCTGGATGGTATTCCCCTGATTTACCATCTTGGTTTACCTAGATTGGTTTCTTATAAGCTTACCTCCATAATATTTTCACCATTTCAGATGCAGATTCTGATGTTGACCTTGATCTGTCGACTGCTCACCTTGCAGCAGCCAATGGAGATACAGAAAAACTAATAAAGGCAATTAAACTTGATCCCAGCGTATTGGAACTACAAGATGCTGATGGTAATTAATGGATAATTCAAACTCTTGTTGATTAGGCTACACGATGTACTTGGTGAACACTCATTCACATGATTTCAATCCTTTCCACCATACTGTGCAGAGTCTGGTCAAATTCCATTATGACTGCGTCTTTATCACGATATCTACTGAATCGCTAACTTTCAAGTCCCACCAAATCAACCAGTTCAACATACTGATGCAAGGTTCGCACAGTCCTGGAATGTCCTTAAATGTCCTGGAAAAATAAAAGTATGCTTTCCAGTACTGGAAAGTCCTGGAAAAATAGTATGTATCCTTGAAAGTCCTGGAAAATCAATAGAATTACTGTGCTGCGAATCATCCGTCGGCAAATGCTCACTCCAACGATCGGTCATCGCTGTCGGGGGATTCCCCAGTTCACTGACGCGCCAATTCATTCATAAACTTTCGTAGTAAATATAGTAAACTTCTCGGCCAATCAAATATCGAATTGAGACATCCGTCACTGGTGACGAATATTCACGGAAACCTCCGATCATTAATCTGAGTCACGCGAAAGGTGCAAAGCATGAATCCTGCTATCAGCGTGAGCGATAAAATATGCGGATTAATCGGACTATCACATCTTTCTTTGGCTCTTCCACGGCCGATTCAGGCATAATATCGTTGTAAGATTTAATTTGTATGATTATTTACCCATCCGTTGTCCTTCAGATTAGAATCTCTATCTCTGAATGAGTTGTTCGTTTTAGTGACAAATATTTCAAGCCGAAAACGGAGCCATATTCCACGTGTATTTCATACTTCCTGGTGACAACAGGGGAGATAATCAAGGGTAGATAACCTCTATACATTGCGTTGAGAGAAAATACATTTGACTGAAAATAACTGGAGACACTTTGTCCTGGAAAACAGCAATTTTGTCCTGGAAATGTCCTGGAATTTTGATCTTTCCCAGCTGTGCGAACCCTGTGATGATGGAAGATGAAGATAAGAAAGTATGTCATACATTTATGAAAAAGTAGAAATCAACCAGTATAATATTAGTATCAAGCAATGATAATATAATTGTTTTCATTCATTCTAATAATAGCCAGCACAGCGCTCTTGTGTGTAACATTGATCTTTTAATCTTAATGTTTAAGTTTACACATATTTCACAGGGCTCACCCCACTGGGACATGCAGTCATGGCCCAACATCTTGGTGCTGTCAAGAGATTAGTCAAAATGGGGTCCAACATTAATGCACAGGATAAACTGGGGAGATCTGGTCTGGCAATGGCTGCATATCAGGTAGGTCAACAGAGCGCTGCTTGCAAAACAGAGCTCTATATATATATGTGTGTGTGATCTGGACAGTGGGTGCATATAAGGCATTGGCTGTTTTTTTTTAGGTATTTCACTGAGACATTGACTGTATGTGTACTTCTTTTAGATATTTATAAATTTATGAATTACTTCCCATTTTGTATTTTGATTTCAGGGCTGGTATGAAGGACTGGTCTACCTCCTTAGACATGGGGCCAAACTCAAGGTGTGTGACAGGTCAGGTAGATCACCCCTACATGCTGTCACATATCACACAGATATCAGGTAAGCTACATTTCACATGTCCACTCAGCCACATATCACACAGATTTCAGGTTGGTCATACTTCTCAGATAGCTCGTCAGCCTTTTCTATCAAAGATACAGGTCAGCCATATGTCACACAGATATCAGGTTGCTGCATATCACACAAATATCCATCTTCATTTTATCCAGTCAATTTCTACATTCCCACTTCGAACCTGCCTTGATTTCTCTGACCCCCTTCAGTGTTCAAAATCCAAGGTGTAAATTTCACATATGAACGAGAGACGAACCAATCAGAACGTACACATCGACTGTGAGTAGAGTGACATCATTCTCAATTAGCGGCGTCCTTCCCCCTAATATGGTGTTTGTATTAGCTCACTGTATAGGTCAGCCAACCAATAACACTCTTCTATGACCCATTTCGAATTTCAAATATTTTTGATGTCAGTGATGTCTCGTGTCTGTAAGTTATTTGAACATTGAAAGGGGCCAGATATAACAAGGGAAGTTCGAAGTGGGAACGTAGAAATTGGCCTGATAAAATGAAGATGACAAATATCCAGTCAACCATATCTCTCATTGTTACAGATCTCAGGCCAGCCATCTGTCACAAATATCACATCTGCCACTACCCTCGGGAGGATTTGCATCGATTTATCGGAAAGTTTTTGTCCAAACCATATATTATTTCAGAAGTATAGTATGAACTAACTGGCAGGCGAATCCCTGCAGTATCGAACCCCTGTTAGTTTGAACTTCTCATCGCCTTGAATGAAGGACAACATTTTTTCTTCAATTTTGCCGCACATTTTACTGGTACAACATAATGCTTCAAGTTTTGTCATCAAACATGTTACTGTACCTTGGAAATTATTTAAAACGATTGTAGATTAGGAGAGCCCATTTTTAGCCTGACTCTGGGCAATTTTGAACCAGTTTGCACACCTGGAGCTTATGCCCCCCCTTTCCCCCTCTTCCCAATAATGATAAGGGTGGGCCTGTGTCAATCAGTGTGTTTCTATGCCATTAGGTTATCACACTTGTGCAATGTATAAATTGCCACTGATAAAGCTACACTTTCTTGCAAGCTGTAATCCCAGCACACCACTCACGTGAAAACGAAGTCTATTATATACGGTACAGAAATCACACAAACTGTATCCACAGGGCTGTATCCAGGGATTTTTTGCAGGTTCCGATCCCAAACTCCCAGTTCCTTTTCATAATTATGCCCCCCCCCCCCTCTAATTAGAGGGGGGGCATATAGCGATCGCTTTCTCCGTCCGTCCGCGCGATATCTCGGTTAATATTTGACGGACAGGATTGAAACTTGCATGGAATGTGGCCAGTGCCTCGTAGTTGTGCAGCGTAAAGTTTTTTTTCCGAGTTCTGGTATAATTTTCAAGAGTTATGGCCCTTTTTCTGAAATCTCTGTGAATGGAACTTGTCCGGGCTGGATCTTGGTTAATATTCTATGGACAAGTATGAAATTTGTATGATATGTGGTCAGTGCCCCACAGTTGTGCAGCATAAAGTTTCTCTCCATTTCGCTTATATTTTCAAGAGTTATGGCCCTTTGTTCCTGAAATCGCTGTGGATTAGGACTTGTCCGGGCTGGATCTTGGATAATATTGTATGGACAATTATGAAATTTGCAGGGTATGTGGTCAGTGCCCTGTAGTTGTGCAGCGTGAAGTTTGTCCGCGTATTGCATATATTTTCAAGAAATATGGCCCTTTGTTCTTCAAGTCTTTGTGAATTGGGACTTGTCGGGGCTGGATCTCGGTTAATATTGTATGGACAAGTATGGAATTTGCAGGATATGTGGTCAGTGCCCTGTAGTTGTGCAGCGTGATGTTTCTCTGCGTTTCGCGTATATTTTCAGGAGTTATGGCCCTTTTGTTCTTGAAATCTTTGTGAATTGGGACTTGTCCGGACTGGATCTCAGTTAATATTGTATGGACAAGTATGGAATTTTTCACGATATGTGGTCAATGCCCCATAGTTGTGCAGCGTGAAGTTTCTCTGCTTTCGGTTATGTTTCAAGAGTTATGGCCCTTTGTTCATCAAACCTAAGTGAATGGGATATATTTATTTGTCCAGGCTGGATCTCAGTCCATAACCGTTTTGGACCAGGAAAATGGCTATAAAATTGTTATTCTACATTCCAAAGCAGACCACATAGGGGCTGAAGTATAAAATTGCCCCAAAAAGAGTGAATTGGGTGCAAAATTCAAAGTTCAGGATCGCTTCATAATTTCACCACAATCTACTGTCAAGAAATGTAGATCTCATAACCAGGTCACATTTTTGGATTTGGTGAAAGCCCCGTCGACCACCTTGCGTCAAAACATTGTATTATTACTTGTTGGTCGATACTTGGAATATGTATTATGCGAGGCATGCCGAAAAAAATGACAAACAGAATTTTTATAATTATCCAAATTAGGCCTCCACAGACCAATACAGAACAGAACAACAATGGCAAGGCAGTGTCAGATTAAAGCGGAAGGGGGGGCATACAATTGAGCAATCTCTGATTGCTTCCTTGTTGTGTTCATTATTGATGGTCTAATTTTTGTTAGTGAATTTCGGCGCAAAGAGTCTGTGATCAATCACAAAACAGAGGTTATTAACATGAAATTCAATACCCAGCTATGCAATCGGATCGATATTTTCGGCTCCCAGAAGCTTTAATTTTTCTAGGAGTATTTCCTTCAGAAATACTTTCAAATTGAACAACAACAACACTTTCGTTTTTTGTTTCATTTGAGTTTTGGGCGCCCATACGTTTTCCAGAACTAAATTGGCTCTAGACATGCTAGATGCAGCCCTGATCCTACTTGACTGAAAAAAACAGGCTGAGGGGTCCACACCTTTTAGGTGCTTGCCTGCAATTCATGTTTTCTTTCTTGTCAGCAGGGGGAGTCTGATGTGTTGCATACCAAAATTTAGGTCATGGTCACTGTGATTTCAAAATCAAGAGATTGTTAAAAAAAAAGTTTGTGTCCATAGAAACATTAAGTGGAGAAGATGTACCAAATGTACCAAAAATTAGGTCAAGTTCAAGGCCACTGTGACCCCAAAATCAGGAAATCATTAAAAATTGAATTTGTTTTTTTTTTTGGTTACCCCTCGGCCATTTTGGCCTCGGGGTATTGTCATCGCCATGGACATCCGTCCATCCGTTACTGCATTTTAGGCAAAACTGCTTAAGACGCAACCACCAAATTTTGAACACTTACCTATCTAGTGCTAAATCAGACGCCTATCGAAATTGGCTCCCTTCAGCCCAGAGGCTTAGCCAGGATTCTGAGTTAGGGAGTCCAAAAGGCCGGGGGGCATGGGGCCGCCGGTGAGGCCCCCTCCTAGGCGTGGGGTCTGGGGCCCGCCCAGATCGAATCTGAGGCATATACAACACTTATTTGTCATGTGAATTATCATAACTCAAGCCATAGTTTTAAGCCTACAATTATGAAATAAATTGTTAAACTTGTTCTGCATATTTATAATAATGCTATTTTATTCCTTGATTTTGGTTCTGGAAATAAACTTATGTTCCTTCAGTGATTTTAATAGAGTTAAATTATTTTATTCTTAATTATAACTAATTCTTACCAATTTTTGTGTACATTGAGTTATTTTAATCTTGCTCTTTTATAACTGATTGCACTAAACTGTACAACCAAACTGAAGGCATTAAATTTTATTTTACCCCTACTAAACTGTACAAACACAAACCGCATGCATTATAATTTTATTTCACCCCTACTACGAAAATGAATTGATCCGCTTAATTGACTCCAAAGTACAGCCCATGCATGTCCACGGACGAATCCATTGTGTTGAGAAAGGGTGGACGAGTTAAAATCACTGGGACCGATTCAGTGTGAGTTATGTGTCATACTAACTTATTGTCGCGAAGACATACCGGAAATTACGGTTTCCAGATGACCAACCTCCTGCCACCCCAAACTTTCGGCAATCGAAGAAGAACATGACATTTCCTGCTTCATCGAATCTAATCCACGGGTATTTGGTATGGCACTCCTTCGTGAAACATCTATCTAGGCCTAACACGTGGAAGCGTCGTGCGGCTGTCTCCAGACTCGTCCCTACCGCGGGCCACGGAACTAGTGGCATTTTCCTTTTTAACCGGACTTCTGTCTCTCACTTCGTCTTCTTCCTCACTGCCACTTTCGCTATCACTTTGTTCAACATTTTACCTCGCGCTCGAAGACGAAAAACTTCGTAATCTTCTGCATGTTGAAAAGTCAGCACGCGAGAACTTGTGTGAAGTATGTCGTCTCCAAGCAGGGCTATCCGTATTAAATATTATACGCTAATGAGAGATGCGAGGCAGAGTAATCTGTGGCGGAGATTTTATAGGTCGCGGAGATTTTATCGGTCGGTCAACTCTACCGAGGGGAATCTAAGACTAGGCATTGAATTAGATACGAATGCTGACGGGGGAAATACCAAAATGTCCGTTTCGTGCAGCAGGGATTTTTATACATGCTGAAGGAGCGGAGAATAGTTTACGGCTGGTTCAACCGAATCCCGTCAAGAACTTTTTCGTGAACTTGGCGGAGAAAATATCGGCAGTTCGGAAAGACATTTGACCGTCCAGGAATACGTCCACGCAAATATTAGGCCGTCCAAAATTCCCCAAAATTTTATTTGACTAAAGCGGTTAACTGGCTAACTCTATGCTTCAGCCCATATTTTACAAAGTTATGTCCCTTTACAAATATATTAATTTCTAGTTCTGTCCTATATGCTTGAATGTAACCAACTATATCTGCAGAACTGTGTTCGATATAGCTACTATATTTTGAAAACTTATTTATATTGTTGTATTCTAGAAGCCAACAAAAAATTACTTGCCTCGGCCCATATTTTACAGAGTTATGCCCCTTTTTGGAGGCAGTTATCTCTGATTTTGTGATATATGCTTGCATGTAACTAGTTAATATAATTAACTGTTTGGTACATGCACCTACCATATTATTAGGGAACTTTTTTATCCAGTTGCAGTCTAGATACCTACAACAAATTAGTTGTCTCGGCCCGTATTTTATGGAGTTATGCCTCTTTCGGATGTAAGAATCTCCGATTTTGTGATCTGTAGTTGAATGTACAAATAAATGAAGATTTGTGTTCAGTACAGGTGCTAAATTTTGGAAAATAATTTATCTACTTGTATTCTTTCACCTTGGACATTTTGGCCTCGGGGATATTGTCGTCATCACTTGGGTAAAGCCGAGGGGTTTTGATTAGATCAATCTCATGTTAGAGAATACATAAGCAGAGACGATATCTTGTGCGGGCATATATTGAAGCCAATTTTGGTTCTTGTTATTGTTAATAGTTGTCATTCTCACTTCCCTTTAGCATTTCATTCAATATATGTTTATTGCACTGTATGTAGCATAATAAATGTTGTATATGTAAAGATAGTTGTAATCATTCATGCCACTCGTGTTTACACCAGTTAAGCTAGATCTTGTCAAAAACTATATTAGCTGATTCAGTCAGGGCAGTTTCATCTCGACTATATCACAAAACTTACGTATAGGCTGAACATTGGATTATGCATGGAATTCTGCTGTGGTGTCACGTTTTCTGGTGTTATTTTGCAGGACTTTATGTGCGTTACTTCATAACCGGTCATCCGGGGAAGTGAACCATAGAGACCATGAGGTATACAATGATTTTTGTTCGAGCCATCGCCCAGTATAAATGCTCAGAGAGAGGGGGAGTAGGGATTGTTTGGGGGCATGGACAAAAGCCCAGCAGACAAAAGCCCCACAGACAAAAACCTCGGCAGTCAAAATGCCCAGCAGACAAAAGCCCCAAACCATCATTAAAGGTGTTCGAGAAGTGAATTATTTGTTGTTACACAATATTTTGAAAAATATTAGGAAGCATATGCTGGAAGATGATGTCTGACAATGCATATGCAGTGCAATCAGTTCACTCGTGTAAATGTTAAATGACAAGAGTGCAAGCATGAAACAACAATAAAGGGAAAAACTTACCATTAAACTGTACCACTTTCGGCCCATCAAATTATACACAATATGGAAGAAGTTCCAGCAAAATGCAGAACAAAATTACTATAAAAATATTGGTAAAATCGATTATTTACATGTATTTACCATAAATTGGCATGAAATTTTACCATTTCCCAAATGTATTTTTGTATTATTTACGTAACATAAAATAAATTTGGGAAATTGTCTAAAATTAATTGTCAACTTTGTGGTTAAAAATTAATTGCCTTTAGGTAAACTTCCTTTCGCTGTAATTTAGAGCAGCTTCTTGCCTATTGTGTATAATTTATAGAGGCCAAAAGTGATGTACAGTTTAGTGATCTCCTGAATTGTTGTGTTCCATGCTCTCTCATTTATAACATGAGTCCATGAACCTGATGAACTAATTGTACTGCACATACACCTTAAATAATGATTTGGGGCTTTTGTCCATGGGGGCTTTTGTCCATGGGGGCTTTTGTCCACTGTTTTTTTTTGTCTGTGGGGCTTTTGTCCGCAGGGCTTTTGTCCCTGGGACTTTTGTCCCCTGGGGCTTTTGTCCTGGATTCGGAAATTGGGGAGGTCATTCCATTATCTTTCACTAGAATATAAAAAAAAGACACTAATTCATAATGGCTTGGGCAACATTATGGTGCTCAGTATCCCCCACCCAACATCTCATGCATTCCTTTGTTAGATGTCTGACCATTCATCATATAAAACTTGATAGAAGGAAATACTTATGCCACTAAGCAGAGAATTAATCTTTTTTGGTAGATTACCAGATCATAAATGTTTCACCTGGATTTTGTCCCAAAATAACTGTCTTGCTGATATTTTGGTGCAGCTGCATATTATGAAAATCAAATTGGTTGTACTCGCACTTCAATTAGAAAGCATATCTCTAACTAACCACAGAAACAACGTAGGGGGTCTGTACATGTATATCACCAGACTGAATTTTGAGGTGTGAATCACCATCCCAGTATTAACAGTGGTGAGAGACCCAGATTACCTCATAATATTGAAGGTGCTATTAACACTGTTAGTATAGGTGTAATCATGATAATTGGTTATGTCTAGTACCTGTGGTACATTTGTTTGTGTCTGTAGGGAATGACTGCCTTACACTGGAGTGCCTTTCATAACCGTCCAGATCATGTGCGTATCCTGCTGGAAAGGGGCGCTGATATCTTCAGGGAAGATGTGGATGGAAAAACAGCTCTACATTGGGCAGCTCAGGTGGAGACAAAATGCTTTTAACTTCTGGGAGATGTTCTTATGTACTGTATGGTATTCTGTTTAAGTGTAAATAGCATACAGATCTTGGGTTAAGCAATTTGAGTAAACTTGGATATTTTATTGCAAATATAGGCATGCATTCAACACTGGAGCTCTAAGCATGAATGCAGGACGAATCTGTCAGTAACAATGTCCTGAAGGAGTTATCTGCATATAAGTTGTTCTCAACAAACTGCACAACAATTTGTACCAGCATTATTTATGTTGGTTTATATGCAATGATATATGTCCCAATTTTCACGTTTTTTTTTTTTTGGAGGAAAACAATTATATTCATGTAGTACAGTAATAGTTGAGAGATATAAGTATTTGATAAAATATATTTTGTTTCCGTGAGATTGTTAGAACCACCAAAAAAATCCATTTGAAGAATCACCAGAACTTTGTCTATAAAGGCAGTCCTATCTGGAGACCTCCCAGCCAGACCTGATGCACATGTGGCGCTGTGACTATAGCTACCTATCACGGTTTGTTTTATGTAGATGCCTCGTACAATTGTTTGTAACTACTGGTAACCAGATGACTGGCAGTCTAATCTATTCTGGACTCTCATCTAGATCATAATTTTATTCATAACTGAATGGAAGATGTACATGTATGTGTCTAATAATATTTTAGTTCACTGATATTGGATCGATTGATGATTTGGGCATGGACAAGACAATTCATCATGTAAACACAATGCAGAGTTTATTCTCATAGAAAAGCATTGAGAAAAACAAGAAATTTACTAATAATTCAGAGAAATCAGACAGGGGATGGAACTCTAGTCAGAAAAAGTGTTTCTTTCTTACAGGATTTCCTTTTATAGAAACTGGAAGTTCATATTTGCTGTTTGAATTATTGATAGATTTCATCCTCATAACGATATTCTTTGTATGGGCAGATGGTATAAAAGCAAAGCTCATTGTAGTAACTAAGCTCTCAGACATGTCAGAATGTATTAATTGAGTAATTGTGCATGTTCATGTCATTTCCCAAGTTGATATATGGTACCGGTATACAGTGTTAACAAAGAAGTGAACACTAAGGAATTGACCCAGTGTCAAATGTCAAGACTAAAATATCCGAAGACCAGGGAACACGTGGGTTTGTTACGATGGGTCTAATCACGCACATATGCAGCTCCCTACGCAAATAGATTCATTGAGAACGGCGAGAAAATCAAGAATCTAACTTCTTTTTCGGTGTAAGCTATTTATTAGATACTTTTGGAATATATTTGGTTGATGAAACAAAGGCTTTTAGCGGAAAGAAGGGAGGTATATATTGCGGAGTAATCTCAACGCTGAGAGCGTGTTAACGATATTTTCAATTGCGGGCAGTGCTTGTAGCCAGACGATACTCGTTCAGCTGACATGCGCTGTTCGGAGTCATTGCCCAGTTATCTTGTTCATGATCAGTTTGAATGCTTTTAACCATTTCTCAATCTGCAAGAAAAATTTCAAAGATAGTCTGAACCAAACAGCCGAAACAATCTGAATGCTTCGCAAATCAATCATTATACAAATCATGGATGATCAGTTGAAGATTGGGTCAATATGTTAACATTATTTCTTAACTTGTTTGTTGTAATGTACTCCCATCAATGAATAGGTTTTATCACTTTTCAGAACGGAAGTATAGAGTGTTGTAAGTTAATTTACAAATGGACAGATGGTACCTCGTTGGTCAACTCTATGGACCACGCGGGTAAGACACCAGTTCATTTTGCTGCCGCCGCGGGTCATACTCACGTTATAAAAGAGTTCGCCACAATAGACGACTGTGATTTAGAGGCAGAGGATCTGGATGACCGGTATGTTTCATTGTTCAGGGGAGACAATCGGGCAGGGGAGATAATCATGGGACATTTTCGTATAACACAAACAAGCATCATATATTTTCTACAAATCTGACATAATATTCTATAAACAGTGCCACATCTTTGGGTTTTTTACTCCTCAGCCCTACGGGCTCAGGAGTATTGTTGTGGCCCTGGCAGTGTGTCTGTCCGTCTGTCCGAGCCGTAGCTCGAAAACTATTGCAAAGAAGTTCTTGAAACTTACAGGTTGTGATCCTTTTATGTTTTACTTGTGCCTTTGAAACTTTCAGGTCTAACCGGTCATTAATTATTTTTTTACATTTTTTTTTTATTTTTCTACCATTTTCCAGTCTTCTAAAAAGGGATCTTCAAGTATGCATACATTAGGCCTACTTTCATACTGATTTACATACTCTTACTGGCATGTAGCCTATCAAGAGCTCCATAGTAAAGTTGTATGTCTGCCATTGGTTCATTCAGTGTAGTGCAGGACTCATTTGCATATTCAGTAGTATGGTATTGCCAGTGACTCATTCATATGGAATGTATGAACACATTACTTAGATCTAATGTAGATCCAGCAGTTTTGCTTCTTTAATATTACAGTGACAGTCAACACCCACATTTTAAAACCAGCAACATGGTATTAAGTCCTGATTATTTGTGCATTTGGCTAGAAAGTGTTACACCAAACACTGGCAAGGAAGAGGGCTTAATTATCATATCATAGAACTCAATGAACCACTCCCCTTCACAGCCGGGCCTAAATTAAAAAGGTGTATATCCGAGACTCAAAACTTAAAAAACAAAATATGTATATATGTATATTTTTCTATTCCCTAAATCTGTCGAAGAAAATCAAATGTTTACAGTTCGAAAACTCATGGGAACAGTCTCGCTGATTTCCCGGACTAAGTGGCAATCGGGAGTCCTCAAAATTTGTAACATGGTAAAGCAACACGAGGGTTCCCGACGCTAGACTGCATGGTTGAAAAAATGGCGGCCCTGCTGTGTTTTTGTCAGGAAGAAGAACCGTAAATTGGCCACTGTGCCGAATAAATGAGAACGGATTAGGATTCAATTCAGGTTATCAATGGGGTGAACTCTTCAAGCACGTTTGCAGTACGGTATAGTTATCGAGAATAAATATTTGTCTCTTTTCTGATTGATGTACGTCCATCGCGGAAGCGCAAAGCAAAGGCATGAATGATGAATTGAAAATTCCGTCGGAGACAACAATGGCAGCAGCCGGTTGAAGGGGTAACAGGTGATCTGTGATAACGTTTTTTTCGTTAATATATTAATAATCAGTCGTTTTCTATTTGATATCGAGTTACGTCGAGAGAAGTCATACATTTTGGCTATAATCCCCAGAAATATGGAGGGAAGAGAGGTAGCTGTCTAAGCGAAGACGGCAGTGTGGACTGGTGGAGACGACGGTCAATCCGACAGGCCTGGAGTTAAACAACAACAACATCAACGACAAGTTACGCTTATCAGTGGTTCTTGCGGCATCCTTGACATGATATTTTGGGATAAATTTCTGCTGCATTATAGGGCATATATATTTGGCAGTCATACCAAAAAGCAGTAACTTTTTTGTCATTAACTACGAGGAATACCTGATTTAATTCAAGTTTATTGTTCAACTTTTGAAAAAAAACAAAGTATGGCAAACATAAATCACAGACAATGAACAAAGAACAAACTTGCATTGTTAAACAGCGTACAAAAGTACTTAGAAACACCGGTGTCCGTAATTCCGTGATTCCGTAGTTCCGTAAGATTTTCTTGTCCGGACAATAACTCGTGAACGATTTAACCGATCAACTTCAAACTTGGGGTGTGCCTTGACATTGGCGAGAGGACGGCTGGGATTGTTTTTCAGCAATGTGCGTAATCCAATATGGCCGCTGTCAGCCATTTTGGATTATAAGCAGTACGATCTTAGATTTTCTTGTCCGGACAATAACTCGTGAACGATTTAACCGATCAACTTCAAACTTGGGGTGTGCCTTGACATTGGCGAGAGGACGGTTGGGATTGTTTTTCAGCAATGTGCGTAATCCAATATGGCCGCCGTCGGCCATTTTGGATTATAAGCAGTTGGATGTTAGATTTTCTTGTCCGGACAATAACTCGTGAACGATTTAACCGATCAACTTCAAACTTGGGGTGTGCCTTGACATTGGTGAGAGGGCGGTTGGGATTGTTTTTCAGCAATGTGCGTAATGAAATATGGCCGCCGTCAGCCATATTGGATTATAAGCAATTGGATCTTAGATTTTCTTGTCCGGACAATAACTCGTGAACGATTTAACCGATCAACTTCAAACTTGGGGTGTGCCTTGACATTGGTGAGAGGATGGTTGGGATTGTTTTCAGCAATGTGCTTAATCCAATATGGCTGCTGTCAGCCATTTTGGATTATAACCGCCATTCCACCGTGACTCGCGTGACATAGTCACTTAGTTATTTTGTTCAGAAATATTTAATACTCACTTTTTCCAGTTAGTTTGTTAATTTTATATCAATCTTAACCAAGACACTTACAACACAGGGAACAAAGATAATAATGCTGATCAAGAAAGTACCGAAATAATAAAGCAAAGTGCGTGACTCGCGTGACAGGCTCGAAGACACTCGTCTCACCCATTCATACGAACGCTAAGATTTGTGGCCCATTTTATGACTAAGTCATTAATGGAGTACAGGTAACACTGGAGGGATATATCTAGAACATCAACGGAGATGCTCAAGAAATTTGAAGTATATCTCTTTATTTTGGTGTACATGGAATGATGTGACTCGCGTGACACAAAACTTGTGACTCGCGTGACATTAACTCTGATCTGAAAAGAAAACAAGCAAACTGCTTTCAATAATGAAAAAAATGTAGGGAAAACCTCCCACATGACATCTAATCCTTAAGCTTATAACTTTGAAGTCCACTCAGTCCCATCAAACAGAGTCTCCGAGAAACCATCACTTGAAATAAACAGTGTATGTGCCAGGCACACTCAATGCTGCATCTCTTGCTTTTTGGAGACTGTCATCGGTGAACGAAAGCTGCGCTCTGTTATTCACTAGGTCTGGGTGAGGCATGTTACATAAGATGTCAACTGTTTGCCTCTAACACTCAGTATGAAGAAGCAATGGGTATGTGACTTGTGTGACAAAGATGACGTGATTCGTGTGACACAACGTTAAGGAAACATACTGCATTAATTCAAACTAGCAAATAAAATTTTCTTTGCTGGAATCTTAAACATATACTGCAGTAGACGTCTTTGCTACGTGGGTAAAAGTTCCAACTTCTGTTGACTAGTGGGTAAGAAATAAAATACTAACATTTGTGACTCACGTGACACCAAATAATAAGGAGAATTACGAACATCAGAGACTGAAATCACAATATATATATCTGGTCTGTTCTGTGGCTGCAGCAACACTGCTTCTACTGACCTACATCACACAACAGTAGTCAGCTGTCTGAGGTGCTCAAGAAATTTGAAGTGTATCTCTTAAGTTTGGTGTACATGGAATGATGTGACCCGTGTAACACAAAACATTGTGACTCGTGTGACATTTAACTCTGATCTGAAAAGGAAACATGCAAACTGCTTTCAATAATGGAACAAATGTAGAGAAAATCTCCCACATGACATCTTATCCTTATATTATAAATTTGAAGTTTACTCAGTCCCATCAAACAGTCTCAGAGAAACCATCACTTGAAATAAACAGTGTCTGTGCCAGGCACACACAATGCTGCATCTCTTGCTTTTTGGAGACTGTCATCGGTGAACGAAAGCTGTGCTCTGTTATTCACTAAATCTGGGCGAGGCATCTCGCATAAGATGCCATCAGCTGGTTGCCTCTAACACTCAGCATGGAGAAGCAATGGGTATGTGACTCGTGTGACAATGATGACGTGACTCGCGTGACACAAAGTTAGGGAACATACTGAATTAATTCAAACTTGCGAAGGAAATTTTCTTTGCTGGAATCTTAGACATATACTGCAGTAGACGTCTTTGATATATGGTTAAAAGTTTTAACTTCTGTTTACTGGTGGGTAAGAAATAAAATACTTACATTTGTGACTCGCGTGACACCAAATAATAAGGCGAATTACAAACATCAGAGACTGAAATCACAATAAATATCTGGTCTGTTCTGTGGCTGCAGCAACACTGCTTCTACTGACCTACATCACACAACAGGAGTCTGACCAAGAAATCATTGGAAATAACCACTGTGTTGCAGTAGATAGGCACTGATACCCGGAGCCTGTACTCAGTCACGCCTACTTCCCTGGGGGACTAAAACAAGAGTACTTGGTGCCCAACACCCAAATGCTTTATATATTTTTAAACTTGGAATATTGGTGACTCTCAAAATATAGAATGACAGCCTGGATGATACATTTGAAAAAATGAGGTTGATGTGCACTTAGTGTGGAATGGCTGATAAGCAGTTGGATCTTAGATTTTCTTGTCCGGACAATAACTCGTGAACGATTTAACCGATCAACTTCAAACTTGGGGTGTGCCTTGACATTGGCAAGAGGACGGTTGGGATTGTTTTTCAGCAATGTGCGTTATCCAATATGGCCGCCGTCAGCCATTTTGGATTATAAGCAGTTGGATCTTAGATTTTCTTGTCCGGACAATAACTCGTGAACGATTTAACCGATCAACTTCAAACTTGGGGCGTGCCTTGACATTGGTGAGAGGACGGTTGGGATTGTTTTTCAGCAATGTGCATAATCTAATATGGTCGCCGTCAGCCATATTGGATTATAAGCAGTTGGATCTTAGATTTTCTTGTCCGGACAATAACTCGAGAACGATTCAACCGATCTACTTCATACTTGGGGAGTGCCTTGACATTGTTGAGAGGAGGATTAGGATTGTTTTTCAAGGACGTGCTTAATCCAATATGGCCACCATCAGCCATACTGGATTTCATTGGATTTTAAGCAGTTTGATCTTGTTCGGACAATAGCTGGAGTACGATTCAACTGATCTACTTCAAACTTGGGGAGTCCCTTGACCTTGGTAAGATCCCGGTTAGGATTGTGTTTCATGAACGAGCATAATCCAATTTGGCTGCCATCTACCAGCGATATTGGATTATGTTGCATTTTAAGCAGTTGCATCTTGTCTGGACAACAACTCTAGAATAATTCAACTGATCGACTTCAAACTTGCAGTTTGGCTTGACATGGTGAGAGGACAGTTGTCATTGCTTTTCAGTTACCTGTGTAATCCAAGATGGCCACCATCAGTCATCTTAGATTTTCAGCATTTAGATATTGTCTGGACAATAACTGTAGAACGATTCAACCAATCTACTTCAAACTTGGGGAGTGCATGGACATTGGTGAAAGGACAGTTGGTATTATGTTTTATGGATGTGCATAATCCAATATGGGTGCTATCCGCTGTATTAGATTATGTTAAGCTCATCAGCGATATCTCTATATTCGAATCATACTCTTCATCAATGATATGAGATATCATCGACCAAAAAAAAATCGACCATAGAGGGCCATGGCCCCCGCAGCAGCAGCGCCAGTTATGGTGGATGTAATCCACCATAACTGGTGCTGCTAGTGGGGGACATGGACCTCTATGGTCGATTTTTATTTTTTTTAATTTTTTTATAATTTTTTTATTTTTTGGAACTATTGTCTCACAGGGGCTTGTTGATGGTCAGTTATTAATTATGATATATATACTCTCCTACTCCATTAATAGAGTAGGAGGAGAGTATATATATATGAATATTAATATCATAATTAATAACTGACCATCAACAAGCTCCTGTGTATTATCTGTCTCACATAGCGATGGGATGGGATTTTCGGCAATATATGTTCTCCTCAGAGAGCCAGTTCTTCTCAGAGAAGTGAAATTCCCCACAGTATCTATATGTAATTTGTGCATTTTTATTCTGGAATTTGAAGGAAATCTGTTCAAAATCAAGGAAAATCTTCAATACCTCACATGTTTTTTTGTTTTTTTTCAAAGCAGAATGACGTTGGACTTGCAATGTTGTACCATTGTGACTAGGCGCTATGAAAATAACATGTAGGCATGCGAGGTATTGGAGATTGTTTGATTCTGAATAGATTTTCTTCAAATTTCAGAATAAAAATGCACAAATTACATAGATACTGTGAAGAATTTCAATGCTTTGAGATAAGCTGGCTCCGATATTTTGTTGAAAATCCCATCCCATCATAATGTGAGACATACAGTGAACTAACTGACAAATAAAATAAACTTTCGACCTACTGACCTGTTCTCAATGACCAGGGACTGTTACCCCAAACAAACAACTTTTTAATTTAGGTCCCATGTGTTGCAAGGGTATGTTGACATACCTACAGCATCAAGGCCACTGTTAAACTGGCACAATAACCTGTTGGCCTTGGTGCCCCTTGTCGTGCTCATCAAAAAAGTCCAACCTGGCATTGAAATAGCTGTCCTAACGATACCCCAAAATTACTGGAATTGCTTTAATTTGGTTATGTAAATTTATAACCCTTGTCTGGAAATATATTTACCAGCACTGATCGCACTGATAGATCCTGCATCATGGCCAAAACCGTCACACGCATACAATGTGCACTTAGATAATTTGGCCCGAATTTCAGTGCAATAACTTCTGTAATGTACATCTCCATACATCAGTGCAACAATTTACTGCTGTAATGTACATTTTTATACATCAATGCGACAAATTTTGTAATGTCCATGTCCCTACATCAGTGCAACAACTTAATGCTGAAATGAACATCTTCATACATCAATGAGACAACTGCTGTAATATACATCTCCATACATTAATGCTGCTTCAAAGATTTCTTCTTTGAAATAGCAGGAACACAACTAGGCTGGGTGGTGCTTAGTTGGTTCGTCGTGATATAGGTGAAATATTGTTGAAAGCAAAGATAAATTCTATTAACTCACTCACCCATTCGATACATCAATGCGACAACTTCCGTAATGTACATCTCCATACATCAATGCGAAAACTTAATGCTGTAATATACATCTCCATACATCAGTGCGATAACTTACTGCTGTAATGTACATCTTCATACATCAATGCGACAACTTCTGTAATGTACATCTCCCTACATCAGTGCAATAACTTACTGCTGTAATGTACATCTCTGAACATCAGTGCGTTAACTTCTGTAGTGTTATCAGTGATAACTTAATGCTGTAATATACATCTTTATACATCTTTTTATACCCCTGTACATAGTACGGGGTATACTGGATTCCGATTGTCCATCCGTCATTGTGTCTGTGTATCCATTCGTTCATCTGTCCGAGTTGTGGCTTGGGTTTGCATTTCGCATGCCATAACTGTCTGCTATGCATCCAAACTTCTGCACCCATAAAAACATCTTGATCTAGACTGTTCAAGGGCTGAGGAGTAGTAGCACCTCTGGTGCCTCATGTTTTCAGGACTGCATGAGGAAACAAATAGCCTACATATAAATATAAAAAAAACAGAATTGTGGAATCTCTACAAAAACAAATAAAAACATTCTGTGTTTTCTTTTTTCTCTGAAAATGTGACAAAAATTCAGTGATTTTGAATTAAGTTATTGAGTATTCAATATCAGTTTCATTAATAATTGTGTACAATTGAATTTGAAAGAAAACTAGCAATGATATATACCATGTTTTCTTGCTCTATCCACTCCCCACAGTACCCCATTACATTGGGCTGCAGCTACTGGACAGAAGGATTGTGTATCTTTGTTCCTGGAACTCGGTGTTACACCCAATCCCATAGATGCTGAAGGGGGTACGCCGCTGGACTATGCAAAACAGTCTAATCATAGTGGTAAGATGACTGATTGATAAGAGAATGGACGTTGGATGTGTATCAACAAAGTACAGTGAAAGAGAGATAGAGGGGGCAGTGAACTTTTGTCTTCTCCGAAACATAGGAAAATTGAGAGCTGAAACTTTGTAACTAATCACATTGGAGTCAATTTGAGTGTATTTGCATACCCTCCTCCCTCCATGAGCTTGATAATCATGGATAAATTCAAAATGAGCGCAACATGGGGTACTGTACCAGTTTTTACCCCTCGGGCAAAAGTGTCGTCAGTGTCATCCGTCTGTCTGTCTGTGAACACGATATCTCAAGAAGGCTTAGTCAGGTATTTTAAATTCATACCACATATGCATCTGGTGAAGAGTCAGAAGCCTATTGAGAATGACTGACCTTGACCTATTTTATCAAGGTCAAATTCTAGTATTTGCTATATTTTTTTGAAGGATTATTTTTTGAAGGATTAAAGCTAGTCTCCAAATTCATATTACAAATGCAACTGGTGATTATCTCAAAGCTTAATCCAGTTGACTGACCTTGGCCTATTTTTTTCAAGGTCAGATACTGTTTATTATGATGTAAAATGAAGAAATACAGCTAGGCTTTCCAAATTGATACTATATATATCTGGGGATGATCCAGTGGAGTACTGAAGATGACTGACCATGACCTATGTTATCAAGGTCAAATTCTAGTATTTGCTACATTTTTTGAAAGATTAAAGTTAGTCTCTAATTCATATTACATATGCATCTGGTGATGTACCAGAAGCCTATGTACACACACAGTTGACTGACCTTGACCTATTTTGTCAAGGTCATATAATGTTTAGTATGATATAAGATGAAGAAATATAGGTAGACTTTTGGAATTTATACCATCTATACATCTGGCAATGGTCCAAACATGTGCTGAAGATGACTGACCTTGACCTATTTTATCCAGGTCAGATTCTATTTAGTTCAATATTTCATTAAGGATTATATCTACATTGTCCAAATTTATACCACATTTGCCTGGACCTGAAGTCTATTGAATATCACTGATCTTGACCTATTTTCTAAAGGTCAAATTCTATAAGTTTAAGCTCTCTGAATTCATGTTCCATATGCAGTTAAGTTAGAATAGATCAGAAAATTATTGGAGATGACTAACCTTGATATATATTTCCAAGATCAAATTACTTGAGCTGATTTTGGCCTATATAAAAGAGTATATCTAGAGGTACGAATATGATCATGTACTACCAGAACCTCAGCGCCAAATATTTCCCGTTAATTTAAGTCTTTGGCAAAAGCTGATCTGGCTCAATTTCGTATGTATTTCTAAAATGAGAGAACTGCAGTCAACCCTTACAGATCACATTTCTGTTAACCTACACTAAAATGTCAAAGTTCTGAAAATACATCTTATGCATTGCATGATTGCTGATTGTAAACTACAATAAGTGATATCCGAGGGGTATTGGAGCCCATTGGGCTATTTTGATATTCTTCAAAGTGTTTGATTTTCTGACACAAAGTTTTGCACATCAGATACTTATTTATCATGCAGCTTTATGCAAAGAGAATTCTTTTAACAATCTGTCGAAATGTTCCTTCAGGGAAAGTGGCGCAACTGTGACATCTTCAGTGTGGCCATCTTCAATTTTTTATCTCGCCTTACGAAGTAAAGGGGAGATATTGTGAGGGGGGAAAGAGGATGTCGGTGTCCCCTGCCTGGAAATGATAAGGTTTTTGGTTTAGCAAATTAAAAAAAAATCTAGAAAAATTAGAAAAAATATTAAAAAAATAATAAAAATATGGGGGGTGGGTATGCCACCTGGGGGTACTACCAATGTTAAAATCCCTATGATAGAGTTTTGCGTTTAGCTGAAGTGCACATGTACATCTGTACTGAGAAAGTTTGTTGCAGTTGTCAGCTGTCATTGGATGATTATGAAACTTGGTACACATGTTTCTTATGATTAGAGGATGTACCTGTGCTATTTTTGAGGAAGAAATATTAATTTTTCTCCAAATTATGGCAAATGAATGAGTTTTCTGTTTAGGTAAATTGTACATGTAGGCCTTTACATGTATACATGTACATGTAAATGGTTAGTTTGCTGCAGTTGTCAGCTGTCATTGGATGATTATGAAACTTGGTACACATGTTTCTTATGATTAGCGGATGTACCTGTGCTATTTTTGAGAAGAAATATTCATTTTTCTCCAAATTATGGCAAATGAATGAGTTTTCTGTTTAGGTGAAATGTACATGTAGACCTATATATGTGTACATGTACATGTACATGGTAAGTTTGCTGCAGTTGTCAGCTCTCATTGGATGATTACAAAACTTGGTACACATGTTTCTTATGATTAGAGAATGTACCTGTGCTATTTTTGAGATGAAATATTAATATTTCTACAAATTATGGCAAATGATAGAGTTTTGCGTTTAGCTGAAGTGCACATGTACATCTGTACACCACAGTTTGCTGCAGTTGTCAGCTGTCGTTGAATGATTATGGAACTTGGTACACATGTTTGTTATGATTAGAAGATGTACCTGTGCTATTTCAGGGCTTTATATTACATGCTTTTCACGACGGTAAACGTCGTGCCCAAATTAGCTGCCCCCAAATTAGCACCCCCAAATTAAAAAAAAATAAAATTAAGTTTGAACATAAACAGAAAGCAGTTGTCGTACGTATCAAATGATTTTCCGAGATTGGATTTAAAACTTCTTCAAAGTGCATTGTTTCGGTGTCTTATGTTGACGCGAAATTATCCTGGGGGAATTCCCAGTGCATTAACCTTGACCCCATACGTTTAGGAAATGTGATTGGTCAAAATAGGCCACGTGATCATCGCAGGTCTGTTTTGGCCCATGTGCTTTCTTCACTCCATCATATGACAAATTCAAATTCAAAAGTATATTTGGTTCACCTGGTGAACATTTATATGTTAAGATTGCGCGAGTATATGTATCTGCTACTTCATAAATATAATAAACCCTGTCCGGAATGAAATCAGGTGTATTTATCGCTATTTGAAAAAAAATCTTCACTGTCGAGATGTATTTTCTCCGACTAGCAGACGAAAATCTGTGAAAGAGTTCTCTCCCTTCACGTGCACTTTGACATATACCAATGGCGGCATAACTTGACGAGTTAGTTAAGTTTTAGTTTGTGTTTTGGTCGTCAAAACTCAGTTATTGAACAATGTCTGGACGTCGTGGCCGCCCAAGGAGTACTGGGAAGTCCCATAACAAATCTAGCTCGACGTATACTACAAAACGAGATGACGGGAATGTGTCGGCACCAACTGAGACTGTGACAAACTTGGGAATCAGACATTTCTTTGCTCCACGTGTCGTCGTTACGCCATCAGAAAGTGAAACTGTCGCGATCCAAATATCGGACTCAGATACTGATTCGGGAGAGACTGACAATTTATCTGAACAAGATCAAAGGCCGCCTCCTGCAAAACTTCCTAAGTTTACTGATCTAGAATGTTCTACTAAGAAACCTGATCAGACGTGTATAACAACAACAACGACGGTTTTATATGTTGAATCATAGATAGAAATTATCATCATGAATGGTTGCAAGCCTGGAAATAGGCACCAGTCAAATTTGAAATCACCCCTGTGAATAAAGTGGTACGGTTCAGTTTACTCTTACTATATAGGCCAAAGGTTAATCCATGATTATACCAAAAAGGGTGGTCAATATGACAGGCACCTATTTCCAGACATGGACTGAAGATGTTGATTGCAACTTGGTTTTATCCTTCAAAATTTTGGTTAGAAATGATGAATAGTTGGACATAAAATATACCTTCAAAAGGGTCCAAAATCGCTTAGAATCAATCTCCGGGCGTCTGGGGGCTCCGACGGCAGGGGGCCTAGGTGGCCCCCGGACCCCCGGCCTAAAAAAATTTTCGCCTAGCTTCACTCAGCAAAAATACAGGGGGTGCCCAAATTACGGTAATATAAAGCCCTGTATTTAGGAGATGAAATATTAATTTTTGTTCAAATTTTGAGGGTTTTGTCTAAGTAATCTGCCAATAATAATGTACATGTATATACATGTACACCTGTACATGGAAAGTTTTCTGAAGCTGTCCGCTTTCATTGGATGAGTTTGACACTTGCTACCCAAGTTCAATGTGATTTGATGATGTGCATGTGCTATTTAAGAAATATGACATTAAATATGAATTTTTGTCCTAATTATTGCAGTTTAGACTTTGTACCTTTTCATTGATAAGGTTTTTGTTTGGCAAAAATTTACATGTAGATCTGTACATGGAAAGTTTGTTGAACCTTTCGTGGGATGATTATAATACTTGGTGGACATGTTTCATGTTTTCCTAGGTCACAGTTCTCCAGCAGTAATCCCACACGGGACTGACCTATCCAGCTGTATTCCCAAATGACATTGGCCTATCCAGCAGTAATGCCACATGGGACTGACCTATCCAGCAGTAATCCCATACGGAACTCAACTATCCAGCAGTAATCCCAGACCGAACTGGTCTATCCAGCAGTAATCCCATTTGGGACTGGCCTATCCAGCATTAATCTCACACAGGACTGACCTATCCAGCAGTAATCCCAAATGGCACTGGCCTATCCAGCAGTAATGCCACACGGGACTGACCTATCCAGCAGTAATCCCAGACTGGACTGGCCTATCCAGCAGTAATCCCACATGGGACTGGCCTATCCAGCAGTAATTCCACATGGGACTGGCCTATGCAGCAGTAATCTCACATGGGACTGACCTATCCAGAAGTAATATGACACTGGACTGCAATATGCAGCAGTAATCCCACATGGCACTGACCTATCCAGCCATAATTCTACATGGGACTGACCTATCCCGCTGTAATCCCACACAGGTTTAGCCTATCCAGCAGTAATCCCACATGGGACTGGCCTCCCCAGCCGTAATTCCACACAGGATTGCCGTATGCAGCAGTAATCCCACACTGGACTGCCTATGCAGCAGTAATCCCAAACAGGACTGTCCTATCCAGCATTAATCCCATACAAGACTCATCTATCCAGCAGTAATCCAAGACGGGACTGGCCTATCCAGCAGTAATCCCACTTGGGACTGGACTATCCAGCAGTCATCCCACAGGGGACTGGTCTATCCATCAGTTGTAACACACGGGACTGGTCCACCCAGCAGTAATCCTACACAGGACTGGCCTATCCAGCAGTATTCTCACATGGGACTGACCTATCCAGCAGTAATCTCACACTGGACTGCCCTATGCACCAGTAATCCGATGGTACTGACCTATCCATCCTACATGGGATTAACTTATATGCCAGTAATCCCACATGGGACTGATGTTATTGTCTGTACCAGATAATCTATTCCAGACATTATTGTCTGTACCACATCATCTATTCCAGACATTATTGTTTGCTCTACATGTATGCTTTCAATACTGCTGCGCCTTCGGCGGATGACCCCGCAAGGCGAGATGTTGGGGTTCTCAGAACGCTTGTTACATTTCTAATGGGGCTTTACCATAAGATAGTGAAGAAGTTAGAATTCAGTAATCTCAGGATGATGAAAATACTGGCTGCAGTATACCCCAATCATCAGGACCAGATAAGTTTAGGATTGTGTTCCATTGACATCTGCCCTTAGATGCTTTCACCAGGTGACAATCTTTTTATTGTTTCCAGACAGAAAAATTCGCGTAAAGTTACCTCTTGAGCAACCAATGTCTGGAAACATTATTATTATTATCAGCATTACTATATTTATTCAGTTTTGGTTTGAAATAATCAAGTGCTTCCTCCACTTGGTCATCAAATTATTTGTCTTCCATGGATGGGTTTTGTTTTGCAGATTGTCAGATAATATTAGAGGAGAAACTAGGAATAAGTTCAAAGTCATCAGTGACTGACCAGTCTGCATCTCTGTCCAACACGGCTACCACATCAGCATCTCTGAGAAATCCATTTAGTTTTATAAAAGGTTTGTTTGGGTTAAAGAGCATTAAAACTGCCAAAATTTCTGACGACTCGCCGTCAGATATAACCGATGCAGATATGGAAACTGTGAACATGTCTTCGGTAGAGGATGACATACCAATTGAGGAGAATAATGCAACAACTTACACAAAACAAAATGCCAAACAAGAAGATTTGGATGGTCCAGAAACTGGTACAGACTCAGTCAAAAGCCATGTCAGGTTGAAAGATGATAATTTGACAATGGAAGAAAATAAACTGGACAGTGAATTTGAAATGACAGGCAATGCACTCAATAAATCTTTGGACCAGTGTCAGAAGGAGTCACATACATGTAGTGTGAGGAATGAAAACATTAAAAGTGTGTCAGCTGAGAGACGTGCTGAGCGGATGTCTTTGCCTACCAGGATCAGCTCTTTAACTGTGGACGGGCAGCAGATGTTCACAACAGACACAAAACCGGTAGGTCATGAATGATAATGGGGTTAGGAGGTTTTTCCAAGAGATTGATTTCTATTTCTTTAAATAACACCCATGTTAATTTTTGCCCACACTGTAACATGTCTAAGATCAGAAGACTGATCAATGATAAGGGAGCATCTCAAAAGTCGGAACATTCCAAAGGCATTTTTTGACCATAAAGGAATGCATGAAAGTTCTTTTTCAGGCACTAGAGGGGATCGGCCGAACAGGAACGTTCTTGTTGTATGTTCCATAAAAGGGGAACATTCGTATCGAAGGTCGGTCAAAACGTTTTGAATTCATGGTGAAATTCTTAAATTGTTGACTAATATTCGTTTTATTGATAAGGTATGAAATAAACACTTCAAAATTGTCAGAGGCTTCGGACCTGTGCAACCCTTCTCCTCAACTGCCCTATGCATCTCAAACAACAGCTGATGGAGAACTGATTCTCCCTTCATACACAGGAATGTACAGGGAAATTCGAACGTTTAGCCGGGTGCATCAGAACGTTCGGGCGCATCAGAACGTTCAGAATGTAATCTGCCGAAAGTTATTGCATAGAAGAACGTCACAGTTGAACATTCCTTAGTTTTAGGGCATTCAGAAAACTAGTGTTCCATGAAACGTTCCAACTTTTGAGAAGTTCCCTATTAAGTTAGAGCTGTCCCAGAAAAAGGTACATGGATTGGAGGGACGATTGCTTGAACCTGCCAAAGTAATCCAATGTCATGGAGTATAATCCTGCAATAAACAGCAATGGGTAATGGGTGTGTTGCTTCCAGAGAGCCTCATAAAAAGGAATCAAACCAGCCGGACTATTTTAGTAATTATCGGAACCCGATTTTTGGTTCCATGTATTCCATTCACAACCTTTTTCTGTTAGTAGATATAGTTCAGCCTATCAATCAGAAACAATGTGTAGGTTCTATAGATCAGCTCGCATGGAACCATTTACCTACTCAGAACTATCGGTTCTGTGAAATCTTCTGGCCTGATTAAGTAGATGTTTGTAATGTAGCTCGTCATTATCATGATGATAAGTAACACGACTGTTGACAAGTTCAGAGTACTTCAGTCATATCAGTAAAGTTTGAAGAAGCTAGCCATGATGTAGGTAGCTGTCATGCACTTATTAACTATTTTAGTATTTCATTCTGTCCATAACAATTGATGCTAGACTTCTGTCAACTCCACTCTCATTCCCCTTTCTCTTAGAAAATGTCCTTTCTCTTGAAGTTATAAATCGTAATTATTTCCAATGAGTAAGCAGTATGTATCATCTGTTCATCATAATGCTCCGGGTTTTAATCCATTTTGCCTTCTTCCAGATGGATTTGTTCAAATTAGCTCCCATTTTCACATAAAGAATAATGGATTGTAAAACAAAATTGATCAAAAATTGAAAGTCTTCTCTTATAATTAACTAAGAGCATCTAATTTTGTTATAACCAGACTATTGAGATGGTGTATCATACATCATCACGATACCTTGTTTTGTCTTCAGCAGTCAGAGATGGTTATAACTCCACGGAGAGCCCATAGTCTTCAGCCGTTGGCATCACAGTTGAGCGCATTGGATATTCCGAGGACCCCGCCTCGTTCACAGCATGCCCCACCTCCCTCACCGAGGAACTCGCCTCGTTCTGTCAAAGACTGTAGTGAGCTGGCACCACTACGGGGACCCATCCCTTCTACCGGTATTCACCCCTTATATCTTGTATATGTACAATCTAGGTAAACCGAGATGGTATATCAGAGAAATACCATCTAGTGGTGACGCTAAACTTTGTACGAACTGTTTGCCGATATTATTTTCAATCTCACAATGACTGGTGTTTGGTTCACAATTATCAACAACTTTTCACAGGTCAATCTTTTGATAGTTTCTACCATCTGACAAAACCTGACTTTTTGGCGGGAGTAAACCCTCTAAAGTTCACGTTTAGCACACACGATGATACCTTCTTTGGATACTGGTTCTCTAAAGTGTTCATTATATTGGTCCATGTTTTCCTGGGTGTAATCACAAGGGACATCATTTTAACATTGTTTCATCCAGCTAGCCCCCTGATTGGCTAACAAAAGTAGTTTGAAATTTGTATGGAATTTATATCGCTCTGGTGTCACGACGGTGTGAGATATAATATTCCATGATATTATATCCGAGTTTACCAAGATTGGTATATGGACTGCTGCTAACAATATTTAAATTACATGTATGTCTGTCATATCTAACACTGGTTCATGCAATTATCAATTCTTCATCACATCTACAGGTGATCATCTTGAATTTCCAGAAAATAAAAGCCAAAAGTTTTGCATTCCTCAGCATGCAATTTAGCACATGAACATCGGACTTTGGATTGCACTTTGGTCACATCCACATGTAGGCCTTACTTCATTATTGAAATAAGGTGAAAGTAATGGTACTAATTTCCATTGTCATGTATTACAGGTGCAACAATACATGAGAAGGTAGCAGCTCTAAGAATGGAGAGGACTGGTCCATCACGATCACCAACTCCCCCGAACTGGGTAGACCGGTATGTATTTAATACCATAGGATATTAAAAGTGTTCAGCACCACTGGTGCTTATAATGTATGTATCTGGTATGAAATGCTGTTTCAGTCTGGTTGTCAAATATATTCCAGATTGTTATGGCAGCATTTGATCTTTTCCATCAGGTTTTGCTGGATGTTGAGATCTGAAGAATTTATCCAAAGACTTCATGAATATTTTCAGCCAAGAAAGCAATATACATAATGCAATTGCCAACCAAATACATTGCAGTTCCCCAGAGATGAACTTGCACTAAAATAGTCTTGTGTTTCAGCTGTGTTCTCTGGTGAATCAGCTCACGAGGTCCAGAAAAAAAATGATGGAAAATAAAACTCCAGACCATATCGATAACTTCTCTTTCCAAAGCAATCTTTTCTGTGATGGTTATGGCAAAAGAGGCTTTGTCAAAAACAGCAAATATCTGTAAAAATGTTTGTCTCAGGGTGATCAAAGTAAACATGTATTAATTCAGATAATTATAGCTAGTAATGGTTGGCATGTGTAAAATCCCAAAATGAAGTTAACACAAAGAAAATAATTGAATTTGTGTCATATCTCTCTATGTTAAAATTGACTTCAGGTTGAAAGTTGTTCTCATTCCCAATATGTAAAACAATTTTGAAATTTTCTTTCCAGGACATTTGATCCACTAAGTCCAAGACAACAGCCAGGTTTGAGTCCATTAGCCTCAGGAGATGATGACATTCACCACAAACATTTAGAACCTGTGGGAAATCTGAAAAAGAAGAGGTTGAAAGGGACAACCATGTCCAGTGGTGATGAGGAATATAACGCACACAGTCATATTTCTGGATTTTCACAAGCAGATGTGCTTGACTATGTCGCCTCCAGACAAAGTCCACCAGAGTCCATGGGCAGAGCTCGTACCCCATTCTTATCTGCCACTCTAAGCCCGCGGGCTTCTCCCAGTCCTCGCTCTGATATCCAAAGAACTGGGGAGAAAGCGGTAAAGTTTTCTACGAGAGAAAGGAAACAATTAGACAGACAATTACATAATTTACTGTTGTGACAGTGGATGCTGGAACATTTATCATTACTGGTTACAATGCATCATGGATATAGTTTGAATATATGAAAGATTTATTTATTACATGTGCTGGAAATATCTATAAAAGCGAATACCATGAAGAGTTAAGGGGATCGGAATCCTATCAGATTGGTTTATTTAATGTACAGTACCCCTGAATTGTACACTGAAAGGCAGGTTTTCTTCTGCTGTGCATCTTTATAGGCCTATTGCAGACACCAGCTTATCAATGTGGGAAAGGCATGCATCTCAGAGAGTGAAGGCCAATAGCAGTCTCACACCTTTCCTAATCAAGAGAAATTTGACACCTGCCAAAGTCTGACAGCTGTGGTTGGCTCTTGCTCAAGGAATTCAGACCTTCAAGTGCCTCCTATTTTCCTATATTTTTGAGTCATTCCTTCAGTTTCCTATATTTTTCTCAAACCCTCCTATATTTCATATATTTTGACTTTTTCTCATGAAAACTTTTGCCATTGCTCTGAAATGAGTCAAATTGGAATAAGGAAATACATTTCAGAACATTTTTTTCAAATATGAAAACATTTAAATCTCTTTGTTGAACCAAGCAACAGAAGGTGTCTCCTTAATCACTATCATTATGACCACATTCAGTGGAAATAATTTGATTAAATACCAGAAAATTGCCAAGTTTGGAACCTACAATATAGTAGTGACCCGTCTTATATATTTCCTATATTTCAGTAAGAAAATTCCTATATTTTGGCAAATTTTCTCCTATATTTCCACTGAGCCACTTGAAGGCTTGGGAATTGTAACCAATCGGGGAAGATTCCGCTCCTTTAAGGTCACTGTTTTTGGTGCGTTAACTGTTCATAGCACAGTGCCCATGTAATCATGCATTTGTGGTAGTGAAGTGGTATCAATTTGCTTTCAATGCAGGACATTGTACATGCTAAATCACAGTAGGTTCATTCTCCCATTGTCAGAGCTTTAACTTATACCTGGTAACCAATGATGTTGATTGGCTGAGAGCCATGTGCAGTCATGCTGCATGCCATGTTTTTTTTAGCCCACATCAGTCAAAAGGTGTATCTTTTCAGCCCCAGATTCATTCAACCCCAGTTGCAAATTTCTTTTGGCAGATATGGTAACTCTTCAAATATTTCCATCATCCTATTGAAATATGATCACCCCCAGTTTTGTGTGGGAAAAAAATGCAATCAGTCATTCTAATGAATTTGATCTCTCTCTACAATCCTTAAAATGACAAAGAAATAATGGCTTTATCTAAATGATTTTGAACCTTTGTGTCAACTTCCTGTTTTGATAAATTTGATCACCCTGCCAACCCCCCCCCCATCCCCTCAACCCCCCCCCTCCTCCAGTTTTATAGTGTGATATTCCTCTTCCTGTGATAGCCTTATCTTCCTTGTCATCTGTAAGAACATTTTGCATGACAAAAATGGAAAGGGGCTCGACTTCTGTTGGTAGAACAACACAGTGGAATCAGTTCTTGAGGTGACAAGACCATAATATAAAGCACAGGATGTCACATATTCATGTATACGTCATTATTATAAACTGTGTGTGAAAGACTTGAAGAACCCTGTTGTACATCTTTATAGATCACAAAATGTGTTTTATTTACATTCTTCAATCTCATTTTAAACTTCTGCATTAATTGTGATATATTTCTAACCTCTTTATATTTAATTGCTGAGATTGGGCCACAAGACATTTACAGTCTTTACATGTGTAATGTATTTTTGATTTGTTTTACCACAGATATATTGTGTATATTTGAATATATATTATGTTTTTGTGTAAATTTTCACAGAATCTCAATATTTATTGTGTATATTACATATGTTCAAATGATATAAATATTGTTTATTACAGATCTCATGTGATGGTATTATTACTGTGTATTACACCCACTGTGAACATGGGGAAAGTGAAACAACATTGGTCTGAGACATTGTATATATGTGTAATCACCAGTGGAGATAGTACTCGTCTATAATTTTAGTTACATGTACTTCACTTGTTAATTACATGAGAGATCCTGGTAATAGTAATTAGGCATCCCTACTTTTGTTTTTTAAACAATTTCTATCGTATGCAAGTTTTCTATCTGGTCCCATGGTAAAGTGGCTGTCTGTGTTTGGGTATAAATTTTCATATCCTCATTCGCTTAGATAGCACATCAGTGATTGGTTCACAGTCCTGACTCAGAAAGTTCAAGGTTGGGGGCTGGCCATTGGCTCAATGTGTGACTTAGAATGTTTTAGTACTGAATCTATTTGCATTTAAAGTACATTCATTTCCTGGTTTACAGCCATGCCATTCAATTGTGTACAGTATGGTGATATTAGGCCCTGGAACATGTACATGTATATACATTTCTCTCACAAATCAATTAAACCGAGACAGTGGCCTTGCAGATTTTAAAGCCATACATACATACATTAATTCAAGAACATCTCTGTGCTAAATCCACGAGGTACAGGTAAAAAGACCATGTGATTTTTTTTGTGCTGATTCGCCTTTAGTTAAAATTTCATTTCCAGACAATAATTTCTGGAAAACTGAACAGATTTTTATCGAGTCTGTAGCTTTAGCTGCGGAAAACTCGATATAGGGATCTAAATGATGTCACTGTTCTCTACCCTCCCTATCCGAAAAAGTTGTTGAAGTTTTGGACTTAAAAAATTGTTTCTGTCCACAACTTCTCGGCCTCACGCTATGTCTCCTGAACTAAGCACCGCCCAATCCCCCCCCTCCCCATGTGATACTAATCTACCTAAGGTTCGAGATGCAGTGTACATTGTTCATACACACACACACATGCTGAATCACCTACAATATATTCCTTTATATTAATTATTAATAGATTATTTATTTTATTTCAGAAGTACAATATAAAATAACCGGCACATTTCAGAAATATAATATGAAATAACTGGCGGGGAAATCCCCGCATTACCGAATCCCTGTTAGTTTTGAATTTTGTGTCGCCTTAAATGAAGGACACCATTCCCTTCAAGTTTCCTTCAAATCATTCCATTCCACATCATAGGATTTACCCCAAAGCTTTTCCATGAACCATTATTTATTTCAGAAATATAATATGAAATAACTGGTGAGGGAATCCCTGCAGTACCGAACCCATTAGGTTTGATTTTCATGTCACCTTAAATGAAGGACACCATTTCCTTCAATTTTCCTATCAAATCAATCCATTCCACATCATATGATTCGCCCTAAAGCTTTTGCATACCACATTTGTGTTCACACATTTAACTTACATGTAGTTACCCACAGTAAATTTTTGGTTGCAGTCTTTTTTGGACTCTTCCAACAACGATTGCAATTTTGAGGTGAAGTTATCTACACAAAGTACTCCACTTGCGCTACAACATTCAACACTACATATGTGCATATTCAATCATTTTACAGAATATCTTATCAGTTTTATTTTCATATTAAAGCAAGGTCAGGTATTTTGATTGCCCTTTTATTTGCCATTGCATGATTACCAATTGCAGTTTTACCAATTTGTTTTGAATACATAATTATTAAATCTAGTCATTTATATATCTGATATTACGTGGCCTACTCTACCAAATGTAGAATAAATTTGGAACTAGTGGAGGAAAATTTCTGCAGGTTTTCTTCTCACCCTAAGGAGACCTTGAAGAGAGGCATGTACCTCACCTTTTTGACATAGGTTTTCTGGTTAAGGAAATTTTGTATATCAGCCATTTGTTCTGCACGGCTATTTTGTGAAGAGAGGCATGTACCTCACCTGTTTGACATAGGTTATCTGGTTAAGAAAATTTTGTATATCACCCATTTGTTATGTAATATGAATAAATGTGACCAATCAAATGATTTCTTCAGAAAGCGCCATGTTTTGAAGAACAACACCATGACCAAAACTGACAAGTCCAGAAGTCTCATTTTCACGGACATATCCAATACAGGTAAACCAAGATGGTAAATCAGGGGAATATCACGAGATATTATATCCGAGTTTACTGAGGTTGGGACATATCCAGAGCCACATCCCAGCCGACTTTCTGAGCAACTGGGGGAAGGCTTTCATAAGGTTAACATGGGAAATTTGCCGTAAAAATTGAACCACACTTTCCATGCTTCAATTTTCACATATTTCACAGAATGTTTAGATTTTCATTGATTTGGAATGTGGCCTTGCCTGATGTCGTCAAATCTATAATGAGCTGATTATAGTTTGTTATAATTAAAAAATACCTATATGCTGTATGAGGCGTTACAATCTCAGTGTATTTTTTTGGACACACCACTGTATATCTTCACATGTACACAGTATCGTGTACAATTGGTACATATGAAACGTTTTCGTGGGGAATGGATGTTTCAAATCCACAAGAGAGTGTGCAAGGTCCACAAGACAAACTGTCAGGCTACCGTGAACGCACTCGTGCACTGATCTCGGCCAACGAGAGAGTTTGATTCAACCTGTCACCTTGCCTGGATCGAGGAGGTTGGAAAGGAAGACCTGTAATGACAACCAAAGCAAATTAATACAATACTGACATATAATTCTATGAGCAAGAATACAGGATTCAGATCGCGGTAGCGTACAATCCCTGAAAAGAAGATCCCTGATCTATGAATTGGATTTACCTGTATTCTTATAGTTATCTTTAACCGAAGTTCAATATAATACAGAAGATATATACAAATGAAAGCTCGTTTGAAAAACGGGCGAAGAGCATTTCCCCAGATAATTTTGTAACACATAATTTGGTACTCACAGGGCTTTAGATCTCCCCAATTTTGGCACACCCCCTATTAGGGGTGGCAATTTTTTTTAGGATGGGACAGAGTGTGGGGCACATACCCCTCCGACACATCCTCACGTGACAGAGAGGAAAACGGTTGTGAGAAGAATAAATAAGTACCCTTTTGTTGATTTGAAACTTTGTTTTGATGTTTGTAATATGGAATGCTGTAGTGTGGTATTTTAAATGTGTTATATATAGGTCATTTCTTTGCATAAAAATACTGATAAACATTATGAATAACATCATAAGGTGATCCTATATTTCTACATTATATATATATTAGTTAAGTGTCAAGATCTGCCAGGGGGCCCCACTTCTTCAGGAAATCTTCTTTTTTGTTGTTCTTTTCGGCAAGTAATTCTTCTATAGGTTTTGCTCAGAAAATTGCCCATCTTGTTGCTGTCCAATTAGGCTTCCTAGAGCATCGGCTTGAGGTGTAAAAACTTCTTTTAATCAGTAAGGCAATACACAATTTTATTCTGTATATTTCGCTATTAGTTCTAGCATCTTAAGCAGTGATCAAAGTTACAAACACCTCCATACGCACAGTATATATACAAGGCATAATGTGATCTTAGCTAATACACATTTATGAATAGGCAAGCCAGTGAATTATGTCCGTCATGTTGGACAGATATTAAAATGCCGCCATTTTCAGAAATTGTAAAATGTTAAGCGATAACCTGACAGTGATATACAAATGGTGGGATTCAGGTGTTACAATACACACTCCACAAATGTTGTAACTGACATGGGAATATACAATTATGAAACATGCGAGTTCAACTCTGATGTGGATTGCCAAGAAAATTATACCTATATTATCTTAAAATTACAGTCCTTATCCAAACTTCATGACATGTAGAAATATTCAATGTAGGTACATAATCACTATATCACCATACTTTATTCATTTATTCGCAGTTTACGTAGTTCTTGCCAGATAAGCAGATTATGTATTGTTTTCATCAATTAAAGTGTGTATTGTATCACCTGAATCACACCATTTGTAGATCGATGTCAGGTTATTGCTTAACATTTAACAATTTCTGAAAATGACAGCAACCAACCGGACATAATTTACTGGCTTACTTATTCATAGATGTGTATTGGCTAAGATCACATTATGCCTTGCAAAAATACTGTGCATATGGAGCTGTTTGTAACTTTGTTCACTGTTGAAGATCACTAATAGCGAAATATACAGAATGAAATTGTCATCCCTACTCTGAGTTGCTGCTCTTCTATATTATTGGAAAATCATCAGTGGTTCCAATGGATTACTTCAATTAGATACATGTAAAAATTTCCCAGGTGGGATGTGCCATATAGCAGGTATGTATAAGTTCCACTTCAAAAATCTTTGAAGCACTGATTGGAAAATGAAGTGCTTACTTTGTTGACGCAAGCAGTGTACTAGTCCACTTATGTAAAGTGTATTATACAATAAGTCAACCATTACAGAATGAATGGTCAACATACAGGCCTACAAAATGGCCTGACTTCAAGCCCACTTGATTCCTTGCAATTCTCCATACTTACCACACACTGATGGCAACATATTTTATCTGACTGCATTTTAGTTATATGTGTAAGCAGGGGTTGATATAGCCTAGATATAGATATATTTAGCTGACTTTACCCTATGCTACATGATTATGCCAGCGCTAACAGCATCAGTCCTTTCAATTCATTTTTAACCATAATGTTAATAAAATTAGTAATTGTAAAAAAGAATGTATAATGAGATATAAATCAAGCATTATGTTGATGGGCTGCAAAATCCGTATGAGAGGTGGCCCTTCAAATTCAATCAAAAAAAATAAAAAATTTGTCCTTTGAAATCCTTCGCCCATCTGACAATAATAAACTTCCTGAACAGATGAAATACCAATAAAATGTGCTATAAAAGTTTACTGTCTATAGTGCCACCCAATGATGAACAATATCACGAACCTACATGATGAAACAAATTCCTCCGATGTGGCCTGGGGAATGTAGATATTGGAGTCAGTCATGAGAATTTCATATATTTAAAAAAATGGCCATTTGGCCCCACAAGGGATGTGAATTACATGTATAACACTAGGAATGTTACATTCATGTCCAGCGAAATAGAATTACTTTTCTCTGACTAAGAAGCAAATTTTCATTTTTGTGAAAACAAAATCTTATTTTGAGATGCAAAAATGCGTCTCCATGATTCACAACACCACCACAATCTTGTCAGATCTTTGCCTATCTTGCAAGATCATTATACCCAAATTTCATGGAAATCAAACACATTGTTCAGAAGATATGAGGTTTACCTGAATTCATGTCTATAGCGCCACCTAGTGATGACCAAATGCCATGAAAAACAAGCGGGTGAAATCTAAAGCCCTTGAGAGATGGCAAATAAGAGTTCAATGGGAAAAAATTTAATCATGATAATGGTTATGGAGGTTTTGGCATTAAGTCAGATAAATAAGATTTTTCATTTAAATGGCAATTTGGTTCGCACCGAAAGAGAATTACCATGCCGGCAATCGTATAGTTATGCTTGGCAACCTAGAATAGAACAGTTTTTAAATATTTCTCCAAGCGAATTGGTGAATTTTCATTTCACGAAAAACTTTTTTTTTTGAAATGCAAAAAACTTGCCTTTATAATTATGCCAGCTACACCAAAACTTTTTCAGCACATTGCCTATCCTTCAAGACCATTGCAATAAAATTTCAAAGAAATCAGACAAGCCGTTCAGGCGAAATCGTCAGAGAAAGGTTTACCTATGCTCTGACTACAACGCCACCTAGTGGTGAGCAGCGGGTATCGAAACACAACCAGACAAATTTCCCAGGCCTAAGGAGATAGCACACCAAGTCTGACCCAAAAATATTTAACGGTTTCAGAGATATTCGCGTTCAAAGTCGCGGCGGATCCGGCGGAGCCGTTTCTCATGAAAACATAAGAGCATCCACTTTGTGGAAATGCTCTAATTATATAGCCCTAGCTAGATCGCGATCAGGCCTGGTCCCAGCCACAGTCTGGTCACGACCGATTCTCTCGTGGTTGGGTCCAGCTTATATCTTCCTTCCCCAGGTCTTCGTGGTTGGGTCCAGCGTCTATCTTCCTTCCCCAGGTCTTCGTCCACTCCCGTATGGATGGACTCCTCGTCGTGTTTCGTCTTACACGACCTGGCCGTCCCATAGTTAAGTCTGGCGTGTGTCTTCCTTCCCCCGGTCTTCTTCACTCGGGCTGTATGGACTTCTCGTCGTCGTCGTGTCTCGTCTTACACGACCTGGCACCTCCAAGCGTTGGTAACTGTCAATGGATGCGGACGGCCTGGGCACGACAGATCTCTCACAGTACAAAGGCTTCTACGGCACCGGTCTGTCTCTCTGCAACACCGCAGGACTAATCAACTGCACGGCTCACCACAGCAGCAGACGGCACCCCTCGTAGGAATAAACCCCCGGGCTTCAGCGACCCCGTTCACGGTGACTCACTCCGCGGCCCGGCTCCAAGGACGAATCATCAAGGCTAGAGTTCACGGCTACACGGTCCACATAGGATCGGACATCGATAGCACACGGTGGATGGGTAGGCACCTGGTCTAGTAACCCTCTTTCCACTACTGTATGGTCACCTGGTCTACGAACCCTCTTTCTATACTACTGTATGGACATCCGCAATGGGTGGGCATTTGGTCAAGGTTTCCCCCTTTGTATACTACTGTATGGGACAGTATTAATAAGTGATTGGCCGTGAATTATACAACGTATGTACAGGGTTGTGAGATACCATATTCTTATGGGGGCGTGAATGGATAATCGTTTATGGTACGATTTACTGGGTAGGTGTATATATATCAAGCTCTAGACCTAAGCCTATAGCTTGTGAGTGTTAGCGTGAATGTATCTTAACCCGTAGGTTGGTGTTTAAGTACGTGTGTGCATGGATAATTGTTTATGTAGGATTTGTGATTGATATGGTTTAGCTGTACCCTCTTCACAGAGACGAGCATCTCCTACCGGCTACAGCTTTATCGATACCATTAACCACAGTGCCGTACCCACACGTCTGTGCAATACGGACGAGATGGGTAGAGATGCAGTTAAGGTATGGCCACGCTGTCAACACTAACGCCGTTAGTTAATTCCCAGAGCTAGACCTGCACGTCTGTGCGATACGGACGATAGTCCGGTAGAGTTAGGAATAACCGTTAACGATAAGTGTCTATACTCTAATTTCCCAGTGCCGTACCCGCACAACTGTACAATACGGTTGAGTGAGGTAGAGATAGGAGTAGAGTAAATGCAGCCCGGACGTATGAATGTAAGTGTGTGTAAATGTATGCTATAGAATTCGGCGGCGGCTCTTCTCCAATTCGGTGGCCTGGTCCCGGCCCGGCGGCGGCAAGAATTCGGCGGCCTGACCACGGCCCTTCTCCGGCCCCGCAATGTATTGGATTACTTCTCCCCGATACAACTCGACGTGCTCTCACCTCGGAGTTTCTGCTGGTCTGCCTCGTTTCAGCGAGAGTCTGTCTTATATAGGCGTACCGCTCTTCTGTTGATAAAGGTAGAAACAGAAGTCGACGATGCCAGCGCCCTCTTTATTGTCAAATTACCACAATCCCCGATCAGTTTATCTAGACTTCGTTGGGAAAATATGGCTATGGAGGAACAAACCATAATTCATAACGGAAGTAACTGGTAAATCTCAGCTTCCAACTCTCTCTAGTTAATTCATACTACGACCGCAAAGTTCACTGTCCTTCATCTGCATATTCTCTAATACGGACTTCCGGATTCCTGACTGACGTCATATACAGCGAATCAAGCGAGCTTTACCAGGGTTCCTTTCGCCGTCTCGACTGATCGTTTGAGATAATTTCACCGGGATTTCGAGGCATTGACATCTCCAGGATTATTGTAGTTCAATTTCAGCGTTGAATTTCATCAGGTAAGTGAACCGCACACGTAAACACAATGTCACTTTCGATTTCACAGTAGTCACGTGTCAAAACATCAGCAGTGATTTATTAAAGGGGAACCCAAGGGGTCGTTTGCATTCTGCACTTTCGTTACACATAAGATGTATATACTGTCACGGTGTATATTTTCTGATTATCTCCCTTGCTTACCGCGGAATAATATTCCCCAGCATATATTAAAGCACTATATATAACCATTCCCAAAATACTTCATTTCAAGCCTATATATTCAATTTTATATTAAATATAATATGAAGAAAAGATAGCGGAAAGTTCCTGACTAATTTCAATGGTTGTGGTTTTAAATCCTGATAAAGGCAAACTGGCCCGTCATCCATGTCGATCCACAGTGTAAATACTTCGATTATCAAATCTTAGAACAGAAAATCTGTAAGTGACCGTCTTCAGCCTTTGACACTTTGGGCTAAATCAATCCAGACCTCCGACGCGAACTTAAAGGTCAACCCAAACGGAATTTTTTTTGGTCTAAAAATCCTTAAAAATCATAGTTCATACTTCACTTTGTATGAAAAAAATATTGAAAAAATTCTAATCTGATCAGAAACACACGTAATATGGGAGCAATGTGGGCTTTTTCACACTTTCACAGCTGGCTTGATGACGTCACGCAGGGAAGTTGCCTGAGAAAAAACAGCGGATAACATGGAAAGCGAGTGCAGTCAGAGCTCCGGTTCAGATGTCGATTCGAGCGATATCAGCTGCTTAAGGTAGGTGCACACAGAGCTTGTGACTGCGTGATCGCAGCCGCAAGCCGTATCCCCCCAAAGTCATGCGACGACGCAATCCTCTAGACTGTTGCGATCATGTGTGACATCGAGGACGCAATAATTGCTGCGATCCTTGTCAGCCAACGTCGTCCCTAGGTAAAAAAAGCGGAATGGCCCCTGGGAAGGAGGTTGCGCGTAATGGCCCCTGGAAACGAGGTTGACAGACAAAATGGCTGCCGTCAATAAATTACAGTTGATTGCCTCAATGTCTGTGGGCGCTGCCATCTTGAAATCATGTGGTGTAACAGCAACGATTTGATTGGTCGAGAGGTAATAGATTGCCGGCAAATTCTATCAACGCGCAGGCGAGCGGTGCACACTGCTTGCGCTGTCTTGCGTCCTATGGCTGCGCTGAATACGGCTCCGACAAATATCAAATCATTTTGATCCTTGCGATTCCGACTGCGCCCCGGGACGCAAGCACTAAATGACTGCGGTCTCCAGTGCACACAGACATTTGCGTCCTCGCAAAGAGTCTTGCGGCTGCGATCACGCAGGCACTAAAGGTAGGTGCACACAGAGCTTGTGACTGCGTGATCGCAGCCGCAAGCCGTATCCCCCCAGTCATGCGACGACGCAATCCTCTAGACTGTTGCGCTCATGTGTGACATCGAGGACGCAATAATTGCTGCGATCCTTGTCAGCCAGCGTCGTCCCTAGGTAAAAAAAGCGGAATGGCCCCTGGGAAGGAGGTTGCGCGTAATGGCCCCTGGAAACGAGGTTGACAGACAAAATGGCTGCCGTCAATAAATTACAGTTGATTGCCATCTTCAAATCATGTGGTGTAACAGCAACGATTTGATTGGTCGAGAGGTAATAGATTGCCGGCAAATTCTATCAACGCGCAGGCGAGCGGTGCACACTGCTTGCGCTGTCTTGCGTCCTATGGCTGCGGCGAATACGGCTCTGACAAATATCAAATCATTTTGATCCTTGCGATTCCGACTGCGCCCCGGGACGCAAGCACTAAATGACTGCGGTCTCCAGTGCACACAGACATTTGCGTCCTCGCAAAGAGTCTTGCGGCTGCGATCACGCAGGCACTAAGCTCTGTGTGCACCTACCTTTAAGCTCTGTGTACACCTACCTTTAGATGGAAATATTTTTCGTCAAGAAGATGAAATAGACATAGAGGAGGATGATGACGGGCAAATTAACAGTTGTTTGCAGACCAACGGCGGAATTCAGCCCTATCAATTTGAGCCGTACGGTTCCGATTCTGACAGTGACAACCACTCTGACAACGTGGAACTCGACGACGACAGGATTCGGAGAGGTCGTTTGTTGAATAGTGATTGGTATGCAACTTGACTGGAAACCTTATTATCGTCATCTATAAGAACAAATGTCCATATATTTCAAACTGTATTGAATGTAGAACGATTCTGTGATGTAAAGAACGAGCACATCTGTGTTGTTATTGTTGTTACTGACCGAGGCAGCCTTTTCGAGGGATAAACTCCGGGATTCGGCAGTATGGACAGTAAACTGTTGATAACTGTCCGATTTGAATTTGTTTGTTTTCCCATAATCCCCATGAAATACCAATTTCAGAATTATATAGTTTGATAAAAAATACTTTGGACATTCACATTTGCTCAATTTTCGACAAATTACCTCAATTAAATTGAAATCGAATGATATTCCCACAATCTCAAATGTCAAGGGATTATGAAAGTATTATTATCACTTCTGTATTTACAGCCATTCACTCCAATTGGTGTTTTTTATTTATTTACTTATCAAGTGTATATATATTTATGAAAGATCATTTTAGTATTATTAAATAGTATATATGAAATAGAGACTCATCCAGTCTAACCTGTAGGTTCTCAAGCAACAAATGCCACGCGAGAGCGAGCAGGGCATGTACAGCCGTCTCCCTGCCCGAGGCCTCGCTTGCAGGCTAGGTTCGTTCAGCCGATGTCCGTGATAGATTCTCCTTGTCCGATTTCTTGCCGTCACATTCTGATTGTTCTTAGGTTTGATAGTTGGAATAGCTGTTCTCTTTAGTTTTGGTTTGTACCCGAATTCAACTGCTACGCTGTAGATGTCCTCGAATGATGTCTAATTTCTGTCAAAATGTGCCGAGCAAATTATACGAGTACTGGCTCAGGCCCTCTTTCCACACTCTCGTGTTGCGTACAAATTTCGTCCAATTTGCAGCGATTTTCTCGTCTTTAGGCCACAAATGAATACCAACACCGTCATCTGTAGTAAAACTGCAACCTCCCACTACACAACGTCGCGGCATATTTAACAAATGATGTCCCGATACTCCGAAAATCTCCAGAAATAAGCAGCTACTTACGACTGTGGTATACGGCTTTAACATAGAGAATACAAGACGGCTTCCCTCCGTGACGTCACAGCTGGAATTGACAGGAGAGCGATTTTCGCCTTTCAAACGGCAATATCTCGCCAACCAGACTGCACAAAATTATGAAAAAAATATCATTATTTTCAGAATCGAAAGGACTATTTTTTTTATATTTTTGACCTCAGAGCGTTTGGGTTGACCTTTAAATCCGTTGTGGATGTGTGCATATCGCCAACGCCTTGCAGTCAATCTGGAATGAACAATCCCGTCAATCGAGTTGCGCCGCCTAATGAAATGCTTCAGGTTAGAATTGTTCATATCTGATCAGATTTTGTGTGAGCGTAGGCGTGCATGGATGTCCAGACTAAAACAAGACAAAATCGCACACAGTTTCAGAGCCTGGAGAAGCTATCTTCCAGATATTTCGTCCCAGGATTTGATCCTCGCAGTATAGTGTATACACCCACAGGGACAAGTATCAATTGGATTGCATAGTGGTGTGAGGCAAGTATCAATTGGATTGCATAGTGGTGTGAGGTGGGTATGTATATGCAATCCAATTGATACTTGTCCCCATGTATACACCTTGCGAGCCTGAGTGTAACCCTCTTGGAGGATTTAGGGCCTACATCAATCAGGACTTGAGAAGGGGCAGTGTGTGCTATACAGCCTCGTAGTTCTTCGTTCATACATGATGGAAATGGTGCTGAATATAGTCCTATTTAGTCGTTTCAATACAGTTTTTTCCCAGAAATGTTATGCACCCAAGAACATTACAAAAGATTACTCTCAACACAGAGCCGGAACATGTTTGATAAATCCGCAGACAAACAGTGGTCAAACAATATTGCAACAAAAGACCAATGATTCAGTAAAGTATTTTATATAATTAACCAACCAGAATATAAGCACAGTCATAAATTGTCACAAACATTAGGCTTACTAGATTACCATAAATGAGTATGGCAAGCAGCTTCAATGATCCAAAATGTTCATAAGCAGTCCAGCTCAGTCTGCTTTCTTCCTAGGGTTGTACAACTTCATTTTTTCTTTATCCCGTATCCAATGCTGCTGTCCATTCTTCGTGAAATCCATATTCTGCACACAAAAAAAGCCATCATGTAATCCACTTCCTCTTACGACTAAGTCTTGATGGAACCAATTCCAGCGATGATCGACATCGGATTTCAATTTCTGCAACTCGAACTAAGGAATAACACCATGGAAATTTCTCCCAACAATGTCTACTGAATACTGAAATTACATTGGTCTCCAAACAGGGACATTTAACCAGTAATTGTGTGCTCCAATAACAAGTAATTCCACTCACCCTCTCTTGTGTGAAAATGCTTGTCAACAGTCCAAAAGTTGCTCAACGAATGAGATGGCTACAAGAAAACCCCTCTCAATATTGCAGGCTGTCACTTGTTCATACAATTCAAATCAGGGCTGGATACTCACACTGTTTTCTCACTGTCCGGTCACAAGCTATAGAGTTCTCTCCCCCATAGACAGCACTCCTACATATACTTCACACAGAACTTTCCAGAAAATGGTGTCATACATAGCAATAAAGAACTTCCCAGAACATTCCTACATTCCATACACTTGGCTAACTATGTATCTATTTTAGAATCGTGTAACAGACCTAATATATTTACATTCATGCTGCTCTAGTGCCACGTAAACTACCTACTTTATCTAAACATTTTAACCAAATGAATTGCAATTGAGAAATTAAAAGAGAGCTAGCAAACAGTCTCGTGATACCCCCGAAATTACTGATAGGTAATTTACAAAAAAAGCGCAGTACAATTTTACTCTGGACAATGCAACAGCGACGGGTACAATTTGCAAAACATGAGACAGTAACATCAGACTTCAGACCTGATTCTTGGTTTTAATTTTTCCAAGAACACCGATGGATTGTGATAAGCATACTCCATTAAATCACCAGAGCCGTTGGTTATATACACTTCAGAATGTTACAGAGCCAATACAAGACTACACGTTTTCTTTTCAGTGGTGGAATATGTCCGTTGTGAGTTTCTTGGAGTAATAACCCGCAAGTTTGCTCATCCCAGCTTCATCGTATTGAAGCAATACAGCTCCTACTAATGTCAGTAGCAGCTATTCCTACCTCGAATGGTTTAGAAAGTTTGAAGGTTGTAAGCGTCCTGTCTGTGTCTTGTGTGCTGTCCTCACTGTTTTATAGGGTGGATGGAGGGTGTCTGGTTCCATGCTGCTTCAAAGATTTCTTCTTTGAAGTAGCAGGAGCGCAACTTGGCTGGGTGGTGCTTAGTTGGTTCGTCGCGATATAGCTGAAATATTGTTGAAAGCGACGCTAAATTCTATTCATTCGCCCCTAGAACGGATTCATTACAAGGGCCTATTCGTTATGTAAGGAAAACACAATAGGCGACTACATGTAGGGAACCTTGTTAAACCTGGAAAAGCTACCCGACAAGCTGTATTGCACACTGTGTTCCCGGTTTTTAGATCCTGACATGACGAACTTCCCATTACAAGCGTCTAGTTCGTCATTCATAATTCAGCCGTCGTCCATTAAAGAATATCCGCGTCCATAATCCAAAGACCTATTCTATATTCCATATAACACTATTAGCACCAAATTCAAAAAGACAATCATAGTATACATATACATAGGCTAGTTAACTGCAAGAGAGAAGCTGTCAACAGAATTCAATGGTGCAGACAAGACATCATGATGTTAAAAAAATATCAAATCGGTATCGCTGATCAGTATTCTTAATCCATAATAATCGTTATAAAGTTGTCATCTAGAGAATGATGTATCTCAGTAACGCTTTGATTGTGACTGTTCATATGGGCACCATGAGGATCGTGAAGTACATGGGTTCATACGGCCCTTAGCCCCGGGTTAAGCGGAATTAGATAAGATACAAAACGGTACGCCATAGATCTTGGATGCTACGCTCATATTTTGCTACCAGCATGCGATATGTATAGCCAAATTTGAGAAACTTTGAGTGAAGGCGCTTGGTGGTTTAAGTTTCTGCAACAATGTTTTGTGATGTTGATTAAAATGGTCACATTTAACACAGGATCTAGCAAATGCCACTAGGCGAGATATGTATACGCCATATGCAGGTCCCACTGGAATATTTTGTCCAGAAAGGGATAGTTTACGATTGCTCAGGATGGCTTTAGAGTTTTGAAAGGCAGCCTGACATATTTGACGGTATTTATCAAAAGATAGGTGAGGTTACAAGGTCACGAAATGTAGAAACCACTTATTCCCAGAAATCTGGGTAACACTCTATTAGAACTGAGAATAGCGAAGTCCACAATGGCTTTGACCTTGGCTTCATGTTGTAGTAATTGACCTTGACCCATCGCATAACCCAGACTTTGACCTGGGTATGAGCAAAGTCACATTTCTGCAAATTAATCGAACGATTTGCCTTGGCAAGACTTAAATAAATCCCGAAGGTTTTGTCAAACCAGATGTTCCAAATGGTCATCACAGTTGTCACTATATACCAATATATCATCAATGTATGCAACACGATACTCCAGTTCGGTAATCAACGTCACAAAACGTTGGTGCAGAAACTTAAAAAACAGGGCTATTCCACCAAGCGCCTACACTCAAGGTTTCTCAAATTTGTCGATACATATCGCATGCTGATAGCAAAATACGGACGTAGCGTGCAAGATCTATGGCGCTACGTTTCGTAACTTGTGTCTAATTCCGCTTAACCCGGGGCTAGGGGCCGTATGAACCCATGTACTTCAAGATCCTCATGACACTCATATGAACAGTCACAATCAAAGCGTGACTGAGATACATCATTTTTTAGATGACGACTCTATAACGAATATAATGGATTAAAAATACTGATCAGCGATACGGATTTGATATTTTTGGAACATCATGATGTCTTGCCGGCATCATTGAAAACTGTTGACCGCTTCTCTCTTGCAGAAAACAAGCCTATGTTTATGTATACTATGATTGTCTTTTTGAATTTGGTGCTAATACTGTTATATGGAAAACGGAATAGGTCTTTGGATTATGGACGCGGATATTCTCTAATGGACGACGGCTGGATTATGAATGACGGACTAGACGCTTGTAATGTCCTGCTTAAATATCTGTTGAAACCTTCCGGAAGAATTTCTCACCCCAAAAGGCATGAAGTTGCACTGGTATAAACCAAACGGTGCTCTAAACGCAGGTGCTTTGGATAGGTAATGTGCCGGAGAAAGACTTATTCGTCCTGTAAGGAAAACACAATAGGTGACTACATGTAGGGAACCTCATTAAACCTGGAAAAGCTACCCGACAAGCTGTATTGCACACGGTGTTCCCGGTTTTTAGATCCTGACATGACGAACTTCCCATTACAAGCGTCTAGTCGTCATTCATAATTCAGCCGTCGTCCATTAAAGAATATCCGCGTCCATAATCCCAAGACCTATTCTATATTCCATGTAACAGTATTAGCGCCAAATTCAAAAAGACAATCATAGTATACATATACATAGGCTAGTTAACTGCAAGAGAGAAGCTGTCAACAGTTTTCAATGATGCAGACAAGACCTCATGATGTTCAAAAATATCAAATCGGTATCGCTGATCAGTATTCTTAATCCATAATAATCGTTATAAAGTTGTCATCTAGAGAATGATGTATCTCAGTAACGCTTTGATTGTGACTTCATATGAGCACCATGAGGATCGTGAAGTACATGGGTTCATATGGTCCTTAGCCCCGGGTTAAGCGGAATTAGATAAAAGATACAAAACGGAACGCCATAGATCTTGAATGCTACGCTCATATTTTGCTACTAGCATGCGATATGTATCGCCAAATTTGAGAAACTTTGAGTGAAGGCGCTTGGTGGTTTAAGTTTCTGCAACAATGTTTTGTGACGTTGATTAAAATGGTCACATTTAACACAGGATCTAGCAAATGCCACTAGGCGAGATATGTATACGCCATATGCAGGTCCCACTGGAATATTTTGTCCAGAAAGGGATAGTTTACGATTGCTCAGGATGGCTTTAGAGTTTTGAAAGGCAGTCTGACATATTTGAGGTTACAAGGTCACTAAATGTAGAAACCACTTATTCCCAGAAATCTGGGTAACACTCTTTTAGAACTGAGAACAGCGAAGTCCATAATGGCTTTGACCTTGGCTTCATGTTGTAGTAATTGACCTTGACCCATCGCATGACCCAAATTTTGACCTGGGTATGAGCAATGTCACATTTCTGCAAATTAATCGGACGATTTGCCTTGGCAAGACTTAAATAAATCCCGAAGGTTTTGTCAAACCAGATATTTCAAATGGTCATCACAGGTGTCACTATATACCAATAGATCATCAATGTATGCAACACGATGCTCCAGTTCGGTTATGTCCTGATTAAATATCTGTTGAAACCTTCCGGAAGAATTTCTCACCCCAAAAGGCATGAAGTTGCACTGGTATAAACCAAACGGTGCTCTAAACGCAGGTGCTTTGGATAGGTAATGTGCCGGAGGAAGACTTATTCGTCCTGTAAGGAAAACACAATAGGTGACTACATGTAAGGAACCTTATTAAACCTGGAAAAGGTATCCGACAAGCTGTATTGCACACGGTGTTCCCGGTTTGAAGATCCTTACATGACGAACTTCCCCGGAGAAAGGTACCTGTCAGTAGCTTTTTGGCAGCATGAGCAACAAGGTCTTGAATTCTAGGAATCGGAGAAGAATCTGTTCGCTTCACAGTATTTTCCTTATGGATATCTGTACAGAAACTTTGTGAACCATCTGGTTTAGGTATGAGTATGATATGTGGGGTCCAGCTACTCTGGATTGGCTCTATAATGTCATGCTCTAGCTCGTACATGATTAGGATTAGGCCTCCATGAATCGTGTTTAAAAACCTGAGCCCCACCTAAAACCACAGTGAAGAGCGAGAGAGGTAAAACCTTGCTTGTCAGAACATATTGGGTTGTATTCCTGAAGCAAATCCTTAATATCTGCTGTTGAGACAAATAATCAAGTTTACTATCATGGTTCCCTAAAACCTATGAGTTTGGCAGTTTTCCTTTCCTGGTGAATGTCTCCTCTGTACTAGTCATTGTGATTGTAGTTTTGTGACTGGCGAACATGCTGAAGAATGAAGCGCGAATGAATTGATACCCTTTGGTTTGTCCTCCCATCTGGAGTACTAAATACATCGTTGACTTGGGAAAGTTTCTTCTATATGCGATAAGGGCCACTAAACTTGCAAGAGCAATAATACCAACACTTTTCTCCATGACTAAATCATGAGACTTGGTCTTGGCGTCAAATCGGGTTTTCATGTCCTTTTGAGAAGATTTAAGATGTTCCTTGAATAACTCGTATGCATTTTGGAGTCTTTCTTTGCAGTCATCCACATAGTTGATCGTCCATAAGGTTAGTCTCATCAACCTCAATGAGAAACAACATCTTTAGGGGCCTCTGACCTCATGCCCATAGACTAGATCAAATGGGTCAATGCATGTTCACTCATTGGGCATGCCCCTTGTAGCAAATAGAATAAACGATATACATTTTTAGCAACTTTCAGGGTAATCGAGAACATAGATTTCAGCATATTCTTCATAGGATGGTGATATCGTTCTAAAGAGTACTGTGACTGGATGATAGGCAATAGACTAGTTTTCTCATGCCTAACACCTCCGTGACCCCCTGGAAAAGTTCAGACATAAAACGTGAATCCTGGAACTTTGCTGAATGGTTCGTTAAATACCGGACATAATTGGTAATAAGAGAGCTGGTTTTATAGACTATAATGCCATACAGTAGTCTGCAACATCCTTGTGCAGTTTGAGCCTGTAAAAATGTTGTATGACTCTAGCCGGAGTCTTTCTGATGCCCAAATAATCAGTTATCGGTAAGTCAGGAGCCACCTGCAATATCTCATTCCGATTGGCCGGGAGTACAAGCTGGTGTAAAACTGACCCACCTTCGCTCGCTGGAATTTTAGTGGGTCTTTAGTGGGTTTAGATTTGTATATAATACCGCTTATGCCGGTGCTGGGGGCCGTGTGGTCATGTCATCCAAGTTGTCACATGAACAGGTATAATAAAAGCGTACCTGAGATAAAACACATATCACGAATCGTTAGATTCTTGGTATGTGCTTTAGAATAGGTTAACCAGAAGACTGTACTGTGAAGTCATGTGGCTCTGTCAGTATGTCGGCACCTCTTCCCACTTCCCTTATATGCGTTGTATTTCCCTTCCTCATTGATATACCTAACTTCACAGAGAAACATTCTGGGATTTTCTCGGCTTCGTTTCCGACAATGCGATCTGTATAATATTCTTGATATCGGGATCAGTTTGCTGTTCCTTAACTAGTGACGACCGGTTGAAAATAGAATCCATAGCCAAACTCCAGTATCATCTTCCATTTTCTCAGAATGGGCCTTTTCCTGTTTCTCCCTGCGAGACTGTGACCTAGTTACTACAGTGGGGGAAATATTGGCCTAACCGCAAATGACGGGAGACTTGTGGTTACAAATTGTGACTACAGGTGAAGTCACATTTTCTATATTTCTCTATAGAGAGAGTAGCCACATTTCAGATAATATATTTTCATGATAAATAACAAAGAGAAATGGCTCGGCATGAAGCCACATTCGACGCAGACAACTAAAAGAACAAAAAAATCGGTCCACACGAACAGCTACAATCAAAGCGTGATTGGGATACAAATCATCACATGGATCACTTTTGTTTCCTATGCTGTTTTAGAAATATGCAGTCAGTGCATTTCGCCTCTTCGAAGATGGCGGAATATTTTTCGATGAATAGACAATGTTTTAGACAAATCCTAAACGATTTATGTAATAAATAGTTCCCATCCATACTTGTTTAACTAAACAATGAATAAGAACAACCATTATATGTTGTATCGAGTGCAGTGCACATGCCGAGGTAAGTTCCTGTTTTCAACTGAACGGCCGGGAGTAACTTCACTTTTCTGTCATACCATGATTTTAGGTATTTGTTCAAAAAGTTTGAATGTGGCTGCATTTGTGACTCTTCAAATTATTTGGCCTACACTTTCAGCATCTTAAGGCAATTCATTGTTTTCAGTTAAATGTGGCTACCTTTCCCTATAGAGAATGTATCCACAAAATCCACGGCAGTTGCGGTTAGGCCGAAATATTCTCGGGAACTCATCCTTTAAAACCTCGGGATCAGTTTTAACATTGAGCTTTTTTGACATCATAGATGGAACAATCTGGTCACAAACCCCTAAAAAACTGCATACATTTTGACAAAACTATATTCCCTAATATTAGGATGTCGTGGAACTGTTCCGCTCAAACATATGAAAAATTCACCATTTTTTCGAGCTACGACTGCTAGAAATTAAGTCATTCCGCCCGACACATTCATAGCGAATATGAAAGGTGGGCAATCAAACTGGCCCCGACTTTTTCCGTATTAAAATTGTAAAAGGTTGTTTGGATATTTTTAGTGTTTGTTAAATATTATAGAAACATTCTAAAATGTATCATAAACCATTTCTCGCCCAGTCAGGTATAATAACCAATCAAATATCATAATAACCAATCAAAAAGGGTTACACACTCAATGTGAATTATTTCAACAACCGCTGCTGTTACTGGACCAGTGACCAGCTCTCTTTTCAGGATAACGTGGTATAGGGAACAGCGCCGAAAGAAGTTTGATAAATCTGCAGCCAAACAGTGGTTAAACGAAATCAAAACAAAAGACCAGATGGTTTAGTTGAAGATTTTATATAATTAACCAACCGGAAGAGAAGCACACATACAAAATGTCGTACAATATGCCACAAACATTGAGCTTACTAGAATACATAAAAGAGAGTGTCGAGCAGCTTCAATGATCCTATATATTCATGAACAGTCCGTTCAATCCGCTCTTTTTCTAGGGTTGTGATATAACTCCCCCAGTGCCTTTTTATCTCGTGTCCAGTCCTCTTGTCCACTCCTGAATTCCACACGTTCCACACACATCAAGTCAGTGCTGTAATACGGTTCCGCTTTCGACTAAGTCTGACGAAACCAATTCCAGCGGCGATCGACGTCCAAGTCAAATTTCTGTAAGTCGAACCAAGGTTATAATCTCCGCATCTAAACCCCTATTTTGGCGGGGGAGGTAACTCTTGCATCCGCCAGGGGGCGCTGTTGTGGTGGTGATTGCGAGCTTGGTGGGATTCTAGATTAACCTGGGAAGGATGGGTAGTTCCATTAGGACCAATGAGCGGTCGAGAAAAAGAACCAATGAGCGGTCGATAAATCAGCCAATCGATAAGCACTAGGTTTTCCCCTGCCTCTGTGTCGGGGACTTGGGGTCCCAACGGTAGGCTTTATAATGGATCCGTGTACTTTGCTTGAATGCAAGTAGTGTATGTGGGGTAATGGAGAGTCCCATCGGTGTGCTTTCGACGCCGTCCGCACGTTTATCCGGACGGCCTCGGCCATAGCTGTACACACATAGCGTCAATGGGCTGTCTTAACGGTAGAGGGTTTGGATGGTAAAAATTCACACTTCCCCATGGATAAACTTCGTAAATTTTTCAGGATCACATAATCACCTTCTTAGGAAGACACGTACAATGTTTTTAGAGACGTAGGCGAATTTATTTCAAAGTTAGCAAGCTTTTGACACCATGATGAGGTGAAATTCGCCCTTTGAAACCAGTGAAATGACAAAAAATGTCAGTCCCCCATAAGTTAGCGATCTGATTTTTTTCAGGAAAATAGTAAAACTTCAACCTTGGGAATTTGAAATTTGTTTTACACATCAACTCTCATGTTTTGAAAATTTAGGCGGCTTAGAACATCGGGAAGAAACACAATTTTGTCTGTCTGGCTGAGACGGGCCGACGACTTGGGGTCCCCACGGTGTGCTTTCGACGCCGTCCGCGCGTTTATCCGGACGGCCTCGGCCATAGCTGTACACACGTAGCGTCAATGGACTGTGTTAACGGTAGAGGGTTTGGACGGTAAAAATTCGCACTTCCCCGTGGATAAACTTCGTAAATTTTCCAGGATCACATAATCACCTTCTTAAGAAGACACGTACAATGGTTTTAGAGACGTAGGCGAATTTACTTTCAAAGTTAGCGAGCTTTTGACACCATGATGAGGTGAAATTCGCCCTTTGAAACCAGTGAAATGGCAAAAAAATGTCAGTCCCCCATAAGTTAGCGATCTGATTTTTTTCAGGAAAATAATTTAAAATTTGTTTTACACATCAACTCTCGTTTATTGAAAATTTAGGCGGCTTCGAACATCGCGGAGAAACACAATTTTGTCTGTCTGGCCGAGACGGGCCGACGACTTGGGGTCCCCACAGTGTGCTTTCGACGCCGTCCGCGCGTGCATCCGGGGACTTCTATGGAGGTGTATAAAAGTCGGGAGTTTTATGGCATTGCTTCATTCGATACCAGGATGTTCTGCCTATCTGAGCCTAGCTGACCTGCCTGCTGACCAGTTCCTGTCTGCCTGAGCCTACCTGACCAGCATGAGGCGACGTGAACGTTCAAGGTCTCCTCTGAGACGTGACAATGTGAGAAGAGAACAAGACTTCCCAGGGGATCCAGCTGTGCCTCCGGTTGACGCCTTGCCTGAAGACCACCCTGTGAGTGAGATTTATCGACGCCATTGAAACACCATCCGACGATGTTTTCATCGCCAACGGCCTATTCAAGATATCTATAATTTTCGACTACACGACCTCGCGTATCTTTCTACCTGTGCCGAGAACATGTTTACAGACCAAGTTACAGCTTTCAAGTTGAATATGACATTCGGTTAAAATCTTACGGCACAAACAGACGGATCAACTGCGGTATTTCTATCCCAGCAATAACAGTCATGTGTTTGATCAACCCTTCACCATCACCAATCGTGCGTCACTGGAGCCACTCATCGATCAACTCACTACGTTGGATCCTTCGGAATGGGCGCGCCTGCAACGTCCCAACACCAAATGGACTGTGGAAATGGTGACCAACGTCACATTTTTCGTGACCAAATTGAGAGATCTTCCCATCGGCGCTCCTGTCATTCTTCCACCTTGGCTGCTCCGTCGACTGTATGCGTTAACGCGAGGCCACAATGGACCCTACAAAGACCAGAAATGTCTGTTTCGGTGTTTGGTACTTCATTTGGACCAGTGTGATCACGAGAATTGTGATAGAAGGGCGACTATCTATTGGAAACAGTATTTAGAGGAACAAGACATGGACGCGCGACGGTTCCGGGGAGTTCCATTCAAGTATTCGGATGTCGTGGAATCACTGTTCAACGTGAATATCTTTGTATACCGTTTACTACGGGAGGAGGATACATTTGTGTCTGAATTGGTCCATCGCTCAACAGGACGGTATGCCTCTACGATGAAAGTCAATGTCTTCGACTACGGCGGGGTGAATCATTTTCCCCTGATCTACGATATGAGCCTGTACGCCAGTCCTACAGTTGTGCCCAATGTCATCGGGTGTTTGACCGTTCTCACAGCTTACATCGACACGAGAAGAGTTGTGACAACAATGTGAAACGGAAATTTCCTGGTGGAGTATATCATAACACGCCTACTATTTTCGAGGAACTGGCTGATGAAGGGATTGTCATCACTGAAGAGGACCGTTATTTTCCATACCGGGCGTGTTACGATTTCGAGGCCATTTTGGAGCCGATGGACGCTACGTCAGCCAAAACACAGTGGACACAGCGCCATATTCCTCTGAGTGTCAGCATTTCCACCAACGTGCCCGGTTATGACGCTGCCCCTGTCTGTTTCGTGTCCACCGGCGACTCCGATGACTTTATTACCCGGATGATGGTATATTTAGAAGAAGTGAGTGCGGCCAGTACAGAAATATTGGTGTCCAAGTTCCAGGACGTACTGGACCAACTTGACGATCGGATGCCTACACCTGGTGTATCGTTCAGCGACGATGAAGAGTCTGAGTCGGAGACCGAGGAGACGGATAACAATCAGCCGCAGGATGTACCTTTACCTAAGTCGTATGCGGAGAAATTGAAAACCCGCTTCCTGCAATACCTGGGCCAGTTACCCATCCTCGGCTTCAATTCGGGCCGATACGATTTCAACATGGTGAAGGAATTTCTGTACCCTTACTTGGCCCAGTCCAATACCATCAAGTCCGTCATCAAAAAGATCAATAATCATATGGCCCTGACCACCACGTCACTCCATTTCCTGGATGTACGCAACTACTTAGCTCCCAATTATAGCTACGATCAGTGGATGAAGGCCTATGACTGTGCACAAACCAAAGGGAGGTTCCCTTACACCTATATGTCGACGCTCGACCGCTTGAAGGAAACACAGTTGCCACCCCGGGGCGCTTTCTTCGACGATCTGAAGCAGGTGGAATGTTCGGAAGAAACGTACCGGGAACTACAGCAGGTATGGAACCACCAACACATGCAGACCTTGCGAGATTTCCTCATATGATACAACAACTTAGATGTCGTTCCTTTCCTCGGAGCGGCCGAGAAAATGATTCAACTGTTCCGGTATCAAATGCACGTCGACATACTGAAGGAGTGCTTGAGTTTACCGGATCTTGCGCTTCGCCATCTCTTTCAAGATTGTCCTACGTATTTTTCACTCATTCAACAAAAAGACGAGGATGTGTATGATTGTTTAAAGCAGAACATCGTCGGTGGGCCCAGCCTTATTTTTCATCGCTACCACGAGAAAGACGTCACCAATCTTCCAGATGGGAAACCCTGTGCCAAAATCATTAGATTTGATGCCAATGCCCTGTATCTGTGGTCTCTCGCCCAACCCATGCCAAGTGGTCATTATACGCGCTGGTTGGCTGACGGTCGGCATTTCACAACTCAACGTACGTCGTACAAACATCTCGCTGACCAGTGGTTGGACTGGGAAGCCGATCGACGGGAAATTTATATACGCCATCAACCCAACGCCACAGAGAAGCGGATAGGAGATCGCCGACTCCCCGTCGATGGGTTTGCCCTTGTACAAGGAACACCGTATTCCAATTTTATGGCTGCTATTGGCACGGCCACTAATGTCCTTTCAGCGCTGGACGTTTCAACGAACGACGTGGGGAAATCGGCAGAAGAACTGCGGGCATAAGTGGTAGAGAACGGGGATTACATCAAAGAGTTGGGGTACAAGCTCATCGAACTGTGGGAGTGTGAATTTCACACCATGTGCCAGGCCCTCTCACACTCACGCGACTTCCTTAAAGCGCGCGAGTACCCCCTCAGTCGCCGACCACTCCTGACCCTCCCACAGATTTTCGACGCCGTTCGTTCCGGGGACCTTTACGGATTTGTGGAATGCGACCTCCCATGTTCCCGACAATCTCAAGCCACGATTCGCCCAGCGCCCGCCTATTTTCAAGAACACGCTGGTGAGTCGGGCTGACATTGGAGAGACCATGGGCGCCTTTGCTGAAGAACATGACGTACTGAAACAACCTCGTCGGATGCTGATTGGGAGCATCTGGGCGGAAAAAAATCTTGCTGGGTACCCCGCTACTACAATGATACATGATCCACGGCCTCGAAGTGACGCGAGTCTACCAAGTGATACAGTATATACCCAACGCCTGTTTTGCGCGGAATGCCCACACCGTCACGTCTGCCCGTCGTCAAGGAGATAGAGATCCCAGTAAGGCCATCATCGGTGAATCCTGGAAACTGACGGGCAATGGCTACTATGGAAAAACGGTGACAAACCAAGACAAGCACATGACCGTGAATATCTGCACTACTCCACAAGCACCCACTCTTTCGGTCCGTCGACGTCATCGATGATGATACGTATGAAGTCAGTTCAGCCAAGAAGACCATTCGTTACAACCTATCACTCCAAATTGGATGTATGGTATACCAGGTAGCCAAGCTGAGAATGCTGTATTTTAATCCATCAGACTGCCAACTCATGGAGATGGACACGGAATAGGCCTATATGGCCGTCTCTAATGCGGATTGGGAGTCACTCGTCAAACCTGAATTACGCGCGCAATATGAGGCGGAACGCGACCAGTGGCTACCTCGACGCGACCATTACCAGTACGATAAACGGAGTGAACTATACCCGGACTTGAGAACTATTAATAATGGACATACATATTTGGACTCTTACTCGAATTACTCTCTATATGCATTACGTCAGTTCAATGAATTTGCCTAATTGTGAACTATACTTCATTCATTTGAATTATTACTCTATATACATTACGTCAGTTCGATGAATTGATCCTAAATGTGAACTGTTATATACTCCATTCTTGTGAAGTTGTGAATACTACTACTTCTGAACTCGAATTACTCCCTATACACATTACCCCAGTTCGACGAATTTGTCTAATTGTGAACTATACTTCATTTTTTTGAATAATTACTCTATATACGGCAGTTCGATGAATTGGTCCTAAATGTGAACTATACTCCACTCAAGTTGTGACTTCTCTCTATATACATACGTGTTCACCTTAATTCTTGTTTGCACCAGTCTTATATACTTGTTCACCTTACAAACTTATACATACTTGTATATACATTCTTGTTCAAGTTACTTGTTCACCTTAATAAATATTCGAACTTCACTTGGGTTTTCATGAAGTTTTTTATTGAACAACAACACCACAAGGGAAAAATTCGGAAGTACTAACCATGCTCCGTGTAGGTTATATCAAGGTCTTAACGCCTATGTTGGTTTTCTGGGTATTGATGGGTTACATTTGACCCCATCCTAGACCACTGATTGGCTATTCATTGACTGAATCCCCACATTGGGCATTATGCTCACACAGAAAACACACAAGACAGGGTTTTGAGATTTCATTTTGTTTTATTCAGTGAACAACAACAACGTGAGAACAACCACGTGAAAACTGAAATCCAGAACAGGGGGCTTGATGTGAAAAAACTGAAGCCCAGAACAGAGGGCTTGACGTGAAAAAAACTGAAGCCCAGAACAGGGGGTTTTACGTGAAAAAACTTAAGCTCAGAACGGGGCTTGTACATTGAAATGATCAGCGGCCCAGTCATATACGAGTACATCTCGGTCCTCGGCCTTTGGGTACTCGTCAAACAACTGGACGATCGTCTGCATGGAATGTCCCCGACATCGCTGGTACAGGTAGAACAAGCAATATTGTCCGCACACCATACTGTCCAGGCTTTGTAACGTTTTAATATTCCAACACCACGTCTCTGTGCCTTGATCCATGAAGTCTGTTAAATCGGGATGGAGGGGTGGCAGGCCGTACGGATCAAAAAATTCGCCCTGCTCTTCTGTCCAGTACACGGCCATCCAGTGTTGACCGGGCCGATCCATAGGGTCCGTGTTGAGGACGTAAGCAGCAGGATACACACGGTCTAATGGGAACACATCTGGGCCGAACACCCCTTGAAAGACCGTCCGTGTCCACGGTGGTAATCTGCTCTGTATCCATGTTAGGTGGCGTAATCACACAGGACGTTACGGCTTTTATCGATTTGAATGATGTTGTCAAACTCGGCGTAGTAAATCACATTGATGGTTTTCGGTAGAGGTGTCCCGAGATGCAGTTCCAAGCATAAGTTGCCTTTCTTGACGAGACTCAGTTGATGATCATTGTCTAAGGTGGGCATGAGATCGAAACCGAACAATGTGTACCCTTTGCCGAAATCGTCTCTACTGATCATATTTCCTTCGTCTTTGTTGATTTGGCCAGTTGCTGCGAACAGGTTCAGATAGCTCCGGATGTAATTGTCCATTCCGAAATTAGGTTGTAAGGGCCGTGCCGGTACCTGTTGTCCATCCACATGCAGGGCCACGAAATTGTGTTGAACGGGTTCCTCGAGATAGCCCCATTATAATTGACGTTCTCCGCGCAGGCTAGGGTTAAACGCTTGGGCAAATCTCACAGGAACAGGTTTTCTTGATTGACAATCATATTCCCTTTAGAGACGGAAAATACCTTGGTCTGTACTCGTCGAATCGGGTACTGGGCTGGGTTTTTTCTTCAAGGCTCTGCTGTGTCCCAACTGTACACCTGGGCTCGGTTTCACTTTGCGTACAAACAGACTGGCCTCTTGGGGGACAACGTTATTCTCGAGGTCATCACTCGGGGCCATCAAGGCAAACGCAGGCGTTGCGCGCACTAGTCGTATTTTGACAGGTATCGGTCCTGCATGAAGACGTCCCATCATATCGACCGAGTGACTCTCTGCTGTGAACCCCATTCTCTCCGTATAGCCGTCATTATCGGGACTCGCCTCCATTGCCTGGGGTATCTCAGTAGAACAACGGGGCTGTCAAATAAGACTTTTTAGCGTCATGTAGGCTCGGTACGGGTACGTGTTCGTCGAGGCGCTCACCAGTTTATCACTGAGCGATATATCCACTTGCTGGAATAGCGAATGAAGCCAGAGATTCACTGGACCCACGGGTGCATCTTCTTTGAGGACTGACCCATCTTTATTGGTCATCTTGGCTTTCACGTGCAGGTACGTATGTGCTAAATCCAGGTAGGTTGTATCAGCGTTGGTGATGGTGAATTCAATGGGGCGTGTGGCTGTAATGCTGGAAAGGGAGAGATGTTCCACCCATTGACCCTCTTCGACACTGGTCTGAGTAGGTGGGACGGTCCATAAATCAAATTCACTGTTGGTAGAAGGACAGGACTCGGCATGGATGAAAGTCATCTTTAAGAAAAGATATCCTGGGTCTTCGATGTGTGTCGTCGCTGCGTCGGTCGTCGACTGGTGCGTGGTCTCGGTGGTGCAGGTCTTTTATTCCCTACGGTGCGTTGTGCTTTGGCGACCATGACGCCTCCTGCTTCCTTGGCTCGGCGTTTTAGTGCTTCTTTGGGTGCCGCATCGCCCAAGACATCACCCGCGACTTGCAGTCCACTGCGTGCCGCTTGTTTGCCGATTGCTTTGACTCCACGCGTCACCGAGGGCAGGAACGTTTTGACGATGCTCCCGAGTATGTTCCCCAGCCCATGTCCTCGTTGCATGCGTGTACCTGCAAAGACCGGAAAGCTACCCCCAGCCTGTTTGGTGTAATGATCGACGTAACTGGATGTACGGCATTGATAAGGGACTTTCATTATGTAAAGTGAACCGCACAGACTTGACGGAAATGAAGTGTCAGCACCACTTTCCCACGCTCGAATGCAATCGGTTGACCGGTGTCGTCTCTTATATCGATGATGATGGAGCTAGTATCGGCCTGACTGACCGGTAGATACACGATGTGCCTGAAACTGTGGGTGACTTGAGCTCCATATTTGCCTTTCACCGGGCAGACGCGTAGTAGAGGTACGTTGCTGTCTCCGACAATGTGTGCATCGACCACGTCTGAGTAGATGTACAGGCCATACATACCACCACTCATGTCCATCGGGGTGTGGCCTGTCTCACCGGTGGGGCCAGCGTACCCCGGCAGATCGAGACCTAGCATTTGCTGTAGGGTAGGACTGATTTCGACACTCACATTGGAGCTGAGAGTGAGACAGGCCTTGTCGTTGTGTGCGTTGTAATCGAAGTCCACATGATTTTTGAAGGGGAAAGTTTTTATGGGTTTTGAAGTATTCGTGACGTCCCGTAGAGACTTATAATGCATCATGCTTCTCAGTCCACCCATGAACTCCTTGGGGGTATCGTATTGGCGTTCGGGGAGGGTGAGTCGGGTTTCTTGTCCTTCGTAGGTCACCTCGTACCACACTTCACCACCTCGCACGTTGTACCACGAGTAAGGGTATTGGATATCCACGACTCCACATTTCCAGCGTCCAGGTAAATGCAACGGTTGTGGTAACTGGGTCACGTCCTTGGCCAAGGTGCTGTCAGGATTACAAGCGTCTGGTCCGTCATTCATAATTCAGCCGTCGTCCATTAGAGAATATCCGCGTCCATAATCCAAAGACCTATTCCATATTCCATATAACAGTATTAGCACCAAATTCAAAAAGACAATCATGTATACATAAAAATAGGCTTGTTTCCTGCAAGAGAGAAGCGGTCAGCAGTTTTCAATGATGCCGGCAAGACATCATGATGTTCCAGAAATATCAAATCCGTATCGCTGATCAGTATTCTTAATCCATAATATTCGTTGTAAAGTCGTCATCTAAAGAATGATGTATCTCAGTCACGCTTTGATTGTGACTGTTCATATGAGTACCATCCAAACACATCCAGCGAACTGTTACTGGGTGGGGTGAGGTAAAACATGACGACTGAGCTTTCCTGCTGCTGCTCCCGAGTTTAATACTTCTCCCAGCCCTTGGGCACTAATCGTCGTGATGGTCGAGGTGACTTAGATCTTGATGGACGTAGTTTCAGGGGGTGGCGTGGTAAAAGGGGTGAAAAGTAGGTGCCCGCCGTGGTGGTGTTTTGGGGGGTGACTCCGGTTCCCACTCGGCTTCCCAAGTGTGTGGAGTCTGTCGTTGTGCGTGCACCGGTGAGTCACGCTGCATCCACGCCCAGCGCTGGGCATTCCCCACCAATTCCTGTGGTACATGCATGTATTTCAAGCCTTGGGCAAAGACCTCCCATCCTGGAATATCCGTGTGCGACCTGCGTTGACGCATCAGGTCATTCACTAAATCCGTCATGTGGGTACCGGGGTCCACCTGATTCTGTACCAGGAGTTCGCCTTTATCATTCCAAGTCCTGTTAGGATTCTGTTTCATCCGTTGTAATACCAGGCCAACTTGTTTCTTGAACGATGCAGGTACACTCTTCAGGACTTCGTCTTCGACCCACTGCGGGGCTGTCGGTGGTAATGGCAGCTGTTGGAGCGGTGCTGAGGCCGGCGGTGTGTCGCGTGGTGGTGGTGGTGGTGCTGCTGGGTTAGAGAGGGTTTTGTATTGATCCATGAACGCCATGTACCGTTGAAGCGTTTCATTGTACTGTTGTACTTTCTCACTGTCGCTTAACCCCGGCCGTTGTAAGATCTGTTGCATCTCTTCATCGAGGGTGTTTATCGTCTTCACCGTAGAGGGTAGGGTGATTGGAGGTTTTGAAGGAACAGTGGTTCGACGAGGACCAATTTTGTCGTGTGGTCCATTGCCGGTCGAAGAGTCCACCCAATAATTGACCCAACACGGAAGCAGCCAACGGTGCTAAAATGGCCCCGAGAAAGCCGCCTTTCTGTAACACCTTTTTCTTTTGTGTTTGAGAGACTCGCTTCTGGACTAAGGTTCGCAGACCTGTCTTATGCTTGGCCAATTTGATCTTCTGAGCCGGCGTCAGTGGTACGTTGCCTTTTAACAGGTTGTACCCGATCTCGCACAGACAGCGTACAAGGTCAGTGTCTGCACCGCGTACAATGGTTCGGACCAACTCGGGTGGGGCCGTCTTCAATACACGGAGCATCGGGGCGTGCTTCGGTACTCGCGCAGAAATCATATACAACTACTGCTCACACAACTCTGCTCTTTTTATCGACCTACCTCCTCAATATTGAACAGAGACAAAGTCAACCATGATGTTGTATTAATTCTTTTTACTATCCCCATCATCAAACACACACACCAGCTGAGGGTGCCACTGTGGGTGTGTTTACATTATTTTTGCATGTACACGTGGTGGATCTCTCGGGAAAAGATTCCGGTCCGTAGTCGAAGGTGATCGGGGGTGGCATGCTTGAGGTCGAAGAGCATATACCCGTGCTGCGGGGTTGTCGCATCTTTAAAGGCTTCCAACGCAAACGATGTGCGGCCGGGATACATCTGTCTCGCCAGGTGCAGCAGTTGTAGTATATCTCGGGTTTTTGAAGACCACCAGGTAGTGGGCATTTAAAGCTGATGTTCCGATGCTCTTTATTTTTACTGAACAGATTCTGCACAATGTAGATGATGCTGAACCGTCGATGATGGCTGCCTTTGGTAAAGAGTTGGGCGACGCGCGCATCCGTCTCCGCCATGAGGTCATCCAGAACCACCAAGGTGTCCGGTTCCAAATCGGCCAGGTTGGGTAGGCCTTCCACGAACGTGAAGTGGGGCATTGCTGCATACGCTGCCTGCCATTCTCCGTAACACCACAAGACTCGGGAAATGGGTGGGGTGACCATGCTGTCGGCGTGTTGAAGGAGCTTCCTGACGAAGTGCGTTTTTCCGGAGCCCGTCGGTCCTGCGATGACGCAAGTGAAGGGATGCTGCCACCGAGGGTCCATGGTTGAATGTGTATCCGCTGTCGTGGTAACCCGCTCTTGTAAATTTGGTACGAGTGACCTGGGGTGGTGGGTACAACGTCGGTCGCCGCTGTCGATGGGCGATCACTGTGAGTGATGAAATCCGGTGGGTTTTCAAACGTAGTGGGTGTACTTGGTGTAGAGCTCGATATGGACTGTATACTCGGTGTGGAGTTCGGTGTGATAATAATAATAATAATAATAATAATAAACTTTATTTTTAGTCGATGACCTGTTCGGCCAAGAAGGCCGATCTTGCACAGGGTCGACTGCATATACACAAGACATAATGGACAAGGACAAACATAAAAACATACATGAAATAATGATAGTAATACGAATGCCAAATCCGTGCAAGAATGTGACTAATTGAATACTGACTAGTTTTAACACATTATAAAATAAGCATGTAGCAGATTAAATATTTGATACCAGATATTCATAATACTTTGATTTAAAACTCTTAAGCGAGGGGGCGCTTCGTATTTCAACGGATAGTCCGTTCCATAAAACAGCTCCGGAGTACGACAAACTTTTCTTAAATAATTCAGTTCTCGCCCTCGGCAGACAAAAATTGTTTTTTGTCGTTGAGCGTAAAATACGGACAGTAAAATTTCCGAATAGGCTAAAAAGATCAGACAAATAACTAGGACAAAATTTGTTAAAAATCTTATACATTTGTATCCCCGTGTGATATTTCAGTCGATCCGTCAATGGAAGCCATCTTAATTTCTTAAAAATTGGGGCAGTGTGATCATAACGATCAGCACCTTGTACCAGTCTCACTGCTTGTTTTTGTAGCCTGTATAGTTTTAGTAGATTGGTATGGTCACAATTTCCCCAAACAATACAACAATAGTCAAAAGTAGGTAAAATATAACTGTTATAAAAACCTTTTCGGGCACACAAAGGCAATAAGTGGCGAATACGCCTGAATAGCGCCAACATTTTAGATAATTTTCCACAAATATAATCAACGTGTGTGGTCCACGAAAAGTTACAGTTTAGATACACTCCTAAAAGCTTTTCGTTTTCAGTTTTGGCCAAGGGTTTGTTATTGTAAGTTAGATTGTTAGTGAAGCACGATGTAGGTGTTGACCTAAACTGTACACAGGGTGTGGTGATGACTGGGCTCCTTTCGTTGACTGGTGCTATCTGTAGACTGGTTTGACTACCACTCACGGCTGGAGTTCTAGGTTGGTTGAATACAGTGCTGAGATAAGCTACGTCGGAAAACACACCTCCGTGCAACACACTCAGCAGGGTTAGCAATATCACCACAAAGCCCACTTTGCGCGTTTTGGGAGACGCTGTGTTCAGAGGCAGCTGCACCGTGTTCATGATCGAACATGGAATGAACGATGACGGCGGTGGTGTCTGGTTTTATAGTCGTTTCACCTGATTGGCCGCGACCCAGGAATTGAAGGAACTGGGCCAGCCTTGCCATTTGACGAAATGAAACAGTTTGCCACGTCGACGTTCGGTTTTCAAAGTCTGCTCCACCGTGTAGTAGTCTTGCTTTGTTTTTATGGCAGGCTGTAATTCCGTCTCGTAAAACGTCCCTAGCAACGCTTCCCCGTGAAGATCTTCCAATTAGTAGATTCGCTGTTGTCGGGGTAGGCGCCGTTTAATCAGGAAATTACAACACAGATAAGGGAAGAGGGAAGAGGTGCCGACATACTGACTGCGTCACATGACTTCACAGAATAGTCTTCTGGTTAACCTATTCTAAAGCACATACCAAGAATCTAACGATTCGTGATATGTGTTGTATCTCAGGTACGCTTTTATTGTACCTGTTCATGTGGCAACTTGGATGATATGACCACACGGCCCTAGCACCGGCATAAGCGGTATTAGATACAAATCTAGAGAGCTATGATGGAAATGCTCTGACAACTCGTATACTGGTAATTGGTGAGCTGTTTCGCTGTGACAACTCGTATATTGGAGATTGGTGAGCTGTATCGTCGTCAGATGTAAATGACGGCATTTAACACAAAAGACTAGTCTGTAAGGCCCGATATCGACCCAGCATCAACTTCCCACAAATGCCAACATATATCAAAGACCAAAAGGTCTGTACAGGGGGCGGGCCTCGGGGACGAAACGTCCACCATCAGAATCTGGCCATATACAGGAAAAAATTACACCACATATAAGGGAAGTGGGAAGAGTTGCCGCTCGTCGCTCCAGTTGGGCAAGTAACTTTCTCGAACTTGCTCTTGACTTTACTGAGCCGTACAGAGTTCCCAACCTTGAACACCTCCTTCGGTGTTCGTTGCGATTCTATGGGGTACAAGATCCACCGGACTTGGGCTTCATTGCGTTGGGTCACTGTAATGGGGGCTCTCTGTATACTCCGATGATAGGCTCGATTGTAACCACAATTCGGGAGAACATCGATGTACCGTCTTGTATTCTTATAGGTGAAATATTTATACATGCCTTTAAATGTCCTGCTGAACCTTTCCACCACGGAAGCCTTGGTCTCGTTATACGTATGGAAGAAAAATACCTTCTGGGCTTTCAGAAACTGTTGGAACGGTCTGTTGAGGAACTCCGTGCCTTCGTCGGTTTGCAAATACAAGGGTTTGCGCCCGGTCTTGAAGATGTCCCTGAACGCCGCTATGAGATTCGCCCCCGTTTTCGTCCGGATGGGTACCACCCACGCATACTTCGACAGGATATCGATGCACGTCAAGATATACCGATTCCCATCGTTGTGTTTGGCAAAAGCGCTCATATCGACCAAATCCGCATGCCACTGGGCATCTAGTCCTCCCACGATGACCCGGTTCCGTAGAAAATTGCGGCGGACAGATCGATGTAAGGTATAGGTGTCTTGTTTTCTTAACCAATCTCGGACTTGGGTACGTTGTATCCCCTGGGGTTTGGCCGCTCGATAGAGAGCCGACAATGCACTATAGGGCGATAGTCCAGTAGTGGTGAGTGATAGCACACCTCTCCATGGAGTCCACTCTGTCGAGGACCGCTTCTGTGAACTCTTTCAGGATTTAACGTCGCCCCTCGTTGTCGTCGCCATCTGCAAACATGGACCGAACCACTCGGTAACCCGTGAGTGAAATAACCACGGTCGCATGCTGTAAAATGCGAGTCGCATAGGGACGGGTCTCCATCATGGCTCTGCAGCCGTAGGAATGGAGGTGTGGGATCCAGAGGAACGTGTTTGATAGACCATGTCACACATGCGCGCCTATACGTAGCTCTACGGGAAGTAGTCCGTGATAAGTACTATTCTGATGGATTAGTGCAAAAAGAGAGCCACAACAACAACAACAACAAAGATTACAGGTCAATCCTTTTATTATACCAACGTGACCTGCGTGCGGCCGGATAACCCGCGCACTTCCGGATGATCCCGCGCAGGCATGCGGCCGTGGCGGGAAAAACCCAGTGGGAAGTGCCCGGATGTTGAAAAGGTCCCGGATGTACAAGAACCCGGATGCACGCGCGGACCGCGTCGAAAGCACAACGTGGGGACCCCAGGTCCCCAACACAGAGGCAGGGAAAAACCCAGTGCTTATTGATTGGCTGATTTTTTGACCGCTCATTGGGTCTTTTTCTCGACCGCTGATTGGTCCAAATGGAGCTACCTATCCTTCCCAGGTTAATCTAGAATCCCACCAAGCTCGTAATCACCGCCACAACAGCGCCCCCTGGTGGATGCAAGAGTTACCTCCCCCGGCAAAATAGGGGTTTAGGTGCGGAGACTATAAAACAATACTATGGGAATTTCTTCCAACAATGTTAGCATTATAGTGAAATCACACCATTCCCCAAAAAGGGACTTTTGACCAGCACTTCTGTGCTCCAATAACTAGTAATTCCACTCACATGTTTTTGAATGAAAACGCTTATCGTCAGTCTGAAGGTTCCTCGATCAAGATTTCACGATCTCACACAATGAGATGGCGATAGAAAACCTCTCTCAGACTCTACAGACTTGTTATACAGATTTAGTGCGCAGGGGCGCGTTTGCGGTCCAAATCAAAAGCCAGAAAGCGGATATCACACTGTTACATCACTGTCTGGTCGCAAGTTGAAGAATTCTCTCTTCTGCAGCCAACACTCCTGTACATATAATTCACAAAGAACTTTTCAGAAAATGGAGATGGCGACCGTAGCTCCATTTTCTATAACACTGACCACTCGCCATGGTCCACTTGACACTAGTTATCCCAATGCTCTAGAGTAGAGGGATGTAGGTTGGCGAATGGTTCCTAGTTCGCATTTAAAAAAGAGTCACTCCAGAGCAAAATGCATCTCCAGTGCCACTAGTGCCTCATTGGGCCAGTTCGTACGGACTGTTGGAACGGTCTGTTGAGGAACTCCGTGCCTTCGTCGGTTTGCAAATACAAGGGTTTGCGCCCGGTCTTGAAGATGTCCCTGAACGCCGCTATGAGATTCGCCCCCGTTTTCGTCCGGATGGGTACCACCCACGCATACTTCGACAGGATATCGATGCACGTCAAGATATACCGATTCCCATCGTTGTGTTTGGCAAAGGCGCTCATATCGACCAAATCCGCATGCCACTGGGCATCTAGTCCTCCCACGATGACCCGGTTCCGTAGAAAATTGCGGCTGACAGATCGATGTAAGGTATAGGTGTCTTATTTTCTTAACCAATCTCGGACTTGGGTACGTTGTATCCCCTGGGGTTTGGCCGCTCGATAGAGAGCCGACAATGCACTATAGGGCGATAGTCCAGTAGTGGTGAGTGATAGCACACCTCTCCATGGAGTCCACTCTGTCGAGGACCGCTTCTGTGAACTCTTTCAGGATTTAACGTCGCTCCTCGTTGTCGTCGCCATCTGCAAACATGGACCGAATCACTGCTCGGTAACCCGTGAGTGAAATAACCACGGTCGCATGCTGTAAAATGCGAGTCGCATAGGGACGGGTCTCCATCATGGCTCTGCAGCCGTAGGAATGGAGGTGTGGGATCCAGAGGAACGTGTTTGATAGACCATGTCACACATGCGCGCCTATACGTAGCTCTACGGGAAGTAGTCCGTGATAAGTACTATTCTGATGGATTAGTGCAAAAAGAGAGCCACAACAACAACAACAACAAAGATTACAGGTCAATCCTTTTATTATACCAACGTGACCTGCGTGCGGCCGGATAACCTGCGCACTTCCGGATGATCCCGCGCAGGCATGCGGCCGTGCCGGGGAAAACCCAGTGGGAAGTGCCCGGATGTTGAAAAGGTCCCGGATGTACAAGAACCCGGATGCACGCGCGGACCGCGTCGAAAGCACAACGTGGGGACCCCAGGTCCCCAACACAGAGGCAGGGAAAAACCCAGTGCTTATTGATTGGCTGATTTTTTGACCGCTCATTGGTTCTTTTTCTCGACCGCTGATTGGTCCAAATGGAGCTACCTATCCTTCCCAGGTTAATCTAGAATCCCACCAAGCTCGTAATCACCGCCACAACAGCGCCCCCTGGTGGATGCAAGAGTTACCTCCCCCGGCAAAATAGGGGTTTAGGTGCGGAGACTATAAAACAACACTATGGGAATTTCTTCCAACAATGTTAGCATTATAGTGAAATCACACCATTCCCCAAAAAGGGACTTTTGACCAGCACTTCTGTGCTCCAATAACTAGTAATTCCACTCACATGCTTTTGAATGAAAACGCTTATCGTCAGTCTGAAGGTTCCTCGATCAAGATTTCACGATCTCACACAATGAGATGGCGATAGAAAACCTCTCTCAGACTCTACAGACTTGTTATACAGATTTAGTGCGCAGGCGCGCGTTTGCGGTCCAAATCAAAAGCCAGAAAGCGGATATCACACTGTTACATCACTGTCTGGTCGCAAGTTGAAGAATTCTCTCTTCTGCAGCCAACACTCCTGTACATATAATTCACAAAGAACTTTTCAGAAAATGGAGATGGCGACCGTAGCTCCATTTTCTATAACACTGACCACTCGTCATGGTCCACTTGACACTAGTTATCCCAATGCTCTAGAGTAGAGGGATGTAGGTTGGCGAATGGTTCCTAGTTCGCATTTAAAAAAGAGTCACTCCAGAGCAAAATGCATCTCCAGTGCCACTAGTGCCTCATTGGGCCAGTTCGTACGGATATAGAATGGCGCCTAGTCCTAAGAATACATCCGAAAAATTTGGTGTCCTCCACCACTGAGGATGCCACAGTCACGCCCATTGTGCACAGGCTCGCATCTATGTGTCAGTGTATGGGGGTATAGGAGAGCACCTAGCACTAGTGTGCATTCAAAATTCTGGATTCTCTATTGTTGATCTCGAGTGCGCATGATCTCACTGATCCATATGGACAGCACACCAGTCTTATACTACGCCCATGAGAGCTTCAATACATACCAGGCATGCCAAGTTGAAACAAGTCAGACTCGCAGTCCATGGTCAAAGGCCATTCAACCCTCACCTACGACCCATTTACGGCAGCCCCCACACGACGCTTCCGCATCAAAGAGACGGGATTCATTGTTTATATACTACTCTCAATAACCGCTGGAAACTAGACCATTCACATGCATGTATTTATGGGCTGAAGAATATTCCAAACACTGCGAGAGAATTATAGGCGCGTGACAAGTATCAAGTTGTGCACGGTAATTAATTCAACTTTGAATAACGCTCTCTCTGGGGACACCATAACAAGTAAACGAATTGATTTCGAAACAAGTATAACGATAAAACGTTGCTTTTTTATGCTTTGTCGTCAAAGAAGTTCGATTTCGTGATATGCTTTGGCAATCGTGCCGTCGGCGCTACTGATATGATAGAATATCTTAGTTGTTGTTTTCATCTTGCATAATTTCAGATCTCAACCCGACTTCTGAAGAGATGCACACAAGCCTCTCCAAACAACGTAATGCGTAGAGTTGAAGAAGATTTACATCTTAAATACCGCGCATATATAGATTAAAATGTCAGAGGGATATATTTTCTCAAGATTTATAGTTGTCTTGTCTCGAAAGGTATAGATTAGAAGACATTCAACATTTGACAAGTTCTCACAGCTAACCGATGATGCGGATTTTTTGTCTGACAATTGACATTTGTAGTTTCATACAAAAAGTATTAGCTGGTTCATACATCGGGATATCTGTAGTCTGTTACATGAGCTCACTGACGAATACGCTCAGGTTCATTTACCGTAAGAAAACTGGGAGCTGAGCTACCTGTTTGGCTGAGCGATTTTTTTTTCAATCCAAGCAAGAGCCTCTTATTTGTAACGATTTACCGCCGGAGGAACTCGCGATTGCCGTACACTATCAAAAATATTGGGTCGACTACTGCTGCACTGGTGGTTCAAATAGAGTGCCAAAACGGTGTCACATATTTTGATATTTGGTTCTATATCGAATCAAAATTGGATCTATATTTGCTTCCACCTGTATAACAGAAAGAACCAAATGCGGAACCATGGACAAGTAGTATATACAGCTGAAATCTCTTATCATTCAGAGTGAGGGTGATGACGTCACGACGTCACTTTCGGATCAACGGTCACTTCCAGGTCAAAGGTAATGTCCGGTGCGAGGTCACTTCTGGTTCAAAGGTCATTTCCGACAGTGAATCGGTCACTTCCGGTACCGAGGATAAGCCTTCGCGGACAGAAAGAAATATTATGATGAGGGTTAGAGTAGTCCAGAAAGGACATTATCTAAGGTATTAAAGAGCTGGGCTTTGTCAAAGTTGTTGCTCAATACCAGATTATTATACGTTATCAGTGTTAAGTGGAAGATATTTCGATAATAGGTAATACTGGCTGGTATAGTTAAACATTCGACAAGCCGCTTAGCCTCTACATTGCCTTATTTACATGTTGATGTTCTGAACTCCTGTACCGAGCATGTTCCTAACCAAGTAATTTGAATATTGTGTTTCACTGTATGAATATGGTCAGAACGACAAAAGAAGCATATAGAGCTTATTTAGCAGGGCCTCTGTGGGTTGTAGTCCCATATCTTCTTCCATGTGACGCTTGATTTTCATCATGGACCTATGCGTGGAGTCGCCTTTCATTTCAAGCGACAGCAGACTATACTGTTCATAGATCGCCATGACTATTTTTCTGATGCAGGGGCGCATTTGGATGTAAGTTTGTTGCAAGTTACCCTGTCCAGCATCTTCGATCACTGCAGCGTGGGTATTAATAGCTGCTGTCACAATACGATCCCAAAAGGTGGGCTCTTCCTCACTCAGGCTTCCCTGGGACGTGGCCTATCTAAGGTCAAGCTCTCCTTATCCGTAGATAGACTCTCAACGGTCTCTGCATCGGTATCAGTCGGTGAACTCTCGGAATCAGCTGGTATAATCTCACCATCTGCATTGGATTCTTGCGCAGATGTGTCTCCATACCCATGTATATTCTTCTGGTGTCGCATCATATCGTAGTGTCTGGTGAACGTGCGGTCGCACTCAGAACATGTATAACTCATGTTGACGGTTGGAGATCGACTGTGCACGTCTTTGGGATACTCTTGCTTTTATGGACGTAACACAGTTAGTAACGCCCGCCAACACCCAGCTTACCGCTTCAACGCCCTAGCGAAATTGCTCAGAAGCTCTGATGGATCTAAACATCCCACGGAATTGACACTAATTCATCGAAATGCAGTGACACCCTTCAACGCTCGTCGTTACGCCTTATCGCCCGTCACAACGCCTTAACGGCCTATGATAACATCTTACCGCTCTATCTTAACGCCTTAACACTCTAGCTTAATGCTTTAACGCCCTATCATCAAATCACACAAATGCTTTGACCATTTGCCCCTGTCCCTTGATGGAAGTGACGTCATCCCGCAAGTGATGTCACCATCGGAAGTCACATCTCCTCGTAGATGTGTGCTCACCTGGTGACGCCGCGAGTGACGGACGTCATCATCGGAAGTAGCGTCATCGTACGCATGTCCGCTCAACTGGTGGTGCAGCCGGTACCCTGGTGCACCCCATAGCCAACAAGCTATAGGGTCCAGGCTACACCAACAGCCTCCAGCATTTCCACTACACACCAGATCAATCGGGCTCTCCCCCACGGGTACTTTAATAGGACACCACACACGACCTAATCGGACCATGGATGGTCTATCTCCACCCCAAAACGCCCTTTTTCTAATGCGCATGTGCAGATTGACGATATTTCCACTACACACTAGTGGGAAATATAAGCTTTCTAATGCCATGCAGCAATCTGTGATCTCCAAATATGGCAATCGATGGTTGTATTGATTTTAACACGGAGAAAGTTCATAACCTTCGAACCCCCATCAAATTTGAATTTTGAAGAGGGCATCCATGGACAAGTCTACTCGTATGGACTACGGAATATTTATAAATCTGTGACATCACCAAACCGTATTCTGATGAGAAAATGTGTGATAATCGACCACGGCAACACGTGTCGTGTTCGACTTGGGTATGCGGAGGTGGAGTATCGATGCATCTTAATAATGGCTATACCCATTTGGATTTCCTCCATCCACTGGGTCCGGCCTTTTTCGTCGTGGATAGTACAAGGATTTCTCGGCATCTGGTATACCTGTTTGTTTTTTATCTAAATCGAATTCAGATCGCATTCCTATCTGCTTGAGAATACTATCTTCAAACACAAACGATACTTGTTTCTTTCACACATTCTGCTAAGTAAAAAATCAGACTGGCTCTGATGAGAATTTAACCCACATCGTACATGACGCCAGCCACCTGGCCATAAATGACAGGCATGCTAACCAAGACGGTCATATATCATACCACTAAACTGAGAGGTTCTGTAACCGGCATTATAGAACGCTGACCTCTTTTACACACATTATGCTAAATAAAAAATCAGACTGGCTCTGATGAGAATTTAACCCACATCGTATATGACGCTAGCCACCTGGCCATAAATGACAGGCGTGCTAACCAAAACGGTCATATCTTATACCACTAAACTGAGAGGTTATGTAACCGCCATTATAGAACGCCGACCTCTTTTACTCGACGATGTGAATTCAAATTCACATCGCCAATAACACAATATTACATATACATTAGTATACAGCCAATGAACAAAGAACGGGCCTCGGAGCCAGTGGCCACTAGCAGAATCCAGACATACAGAGAACAAGTAACAAAGAAAATATTGGATCTGGTGTGCATAGAACTCACATTGCTATGACACCAGCCGCCTGACAATTCAGGACGCGGTTATGTAGAAGATGAATCGGGTGAAATGGCAAAGATAGATTATATTTCAACAATGCAAAAGAGACTACAACAAAAGTTTTAAGATTATGTAATCAATTTTTATGAGATGAAAAAATATAATATTCACAGTGAAATATCACCGCTATGATCATGATCCCTGAACCGGTTTTACAAACCTCCTCCTCTTCCTCCTCCTACTATCTGTGGCTTGAACGCTCCAATTTTCCCATAATTCTAACACACTTGGAAGCTTCATTGTAGCAGAAAGGCAGGCCACTTATATGCATATCTACGTCTCTTAGTAGATATATTTTACCTGCGATTAACAGAGCAATGTACTAAAAATGTGAAACCTAGGTTATCATATATGGTCGCAAGGCCCTCATTTACCTCTACTTATATGGACATTTCCTCTGGATTTCAACTTGGATTATTTGGAAATCCTTTTAAATTCTGATTCGCATATATAAGATTTCGGAAATTACCTTCTGAATTTAGATTAGGAGAATATGGAATTCTGTTCTGTGATCTCAGACTCTAATGTGAATCTAATTTTCTGTATCCCCCTGCTCCATGTACGGAATTTGTATGCCCAGTCATCGAAGATGGTCATCTTAATAAATTAATATCCTATCAATGCTCCTCAATCGTATATGTCGCTATATGGGTATGTTCCCTTCAAAGCACTACGACGCGCTCTCGGGATTGGTTGACGCTCTAGTTACAGCAAGCCTGTTAGAGCCAACAAGCGACATATCCAAATGGAGGAGTAGATAGGATTTAAGGATGTCCGCTGGTGGTTTTTGACTTTGGCAGCCATTTTGCCTGTTTTTCTATTGGGTTATCTCCCTTCCCCAGGTTAAGAGATGGGGATTTCCTTTAAAAGCCTTCTAGCCGAGAATTTTGCACACCAACATCCATCCAATTTGCTAAATTTTGATAGACATTGTGATTATCTGCAAACAGTTAGAATATAAGAAAAAGTTAAATACTATTTATATGAATTTTTCATGGATATGCTCCAAAACTAGGGCTATTCCCTATGCTTTCTGTGTTATCAAATTGAGCATGGGTCAGTCCACTTAACGTTACCTACAGCTAAAAAATGCACACCAACCTATATTTTTTTCTTTGTTTTTTCTCATATTACACAATTATGAATGCAACGACACACATTATTCAAAAAGTTAATTACTTTGATTTACCACCAGCGGACATCCTTAATTTCAATTAGATTGCGAAAATGGGAATCTGTCTTTTGATATACTGGACTCGGATATATGAAAACATGTCTTGAGCTCACTTGGGACAGAAATATGCAATTTATCACGTATTAACATATCAGGAAGTGGACTTTTGCGTCATCTGGTCAACGTCTATACTATTTTGCAAGAATGTAAAAATAAATTTCACCTTCAACGAAACATTGTAATGTACTTCGCAAATGAGCAAATTGTTATATTAAGGCATATTGTAATGCTTTTGTGCTAACTGACTGCACGTCTACAGGTATTAAGCCAGTCCGTTTAATAAGGTTAAGGCAGTTACTCAACACGGAACTGGTGCTCGCCGACAAAGGTATTGTGATCGTGTACCTGCTGAAATGACACACTGTAATAGACCTTTTGAGAAGAGTTTTCCAGCGTTCACTAAATAATAAATCTTTTGATATAGTGATATAGTGTACCAGTCATGCGTTAAGTCGGCCTGTAAATGTGACCATCTGATCTCACAATAAACCATGACCGACCAGTTTTGCTTATGCATTTCTTATGACAAAGGTATAAAAGAGGAACACTGTTAACGTGTCCGCCTTACACATGAATTCAGTTGTGTCATAGCCCGTTCAGTCGGAACCACTTCTCTCCCTTCCAACGTATCCACAATTCTATTGATGCATTATCGATCTTTCGCCCTGGCCAGGCCGGCCTACAGAATACGTTAAAATGTACTATGTTGAAATTGTTCATGGATAGGTTCACAAATAATAAAATCGTATTTACAATATTACAGAACAGTTCCGAAACTGAAATGCCATGCATACTTTGAATGATAGCTTTAATCCTGCGGGAATATTCATGCATCTGCTGTTTGATATAGGCGACACAACCTGAGAAAATTTCACGTACGGTATTGTGCGCGGACCCGGTAGAAACCAAATATCGTGTTTCAAGACCCCAAACTGCAGGTACCGGTACATGGGCGACGCAACCATATGCCAGGCTTTTTGCCAGAGAAGACTTATGCACAAAGTCTGAACAGAAATAGACCACGGAGATAGATCGAGAAAGGTAAGACACACGCTGTATAGTGACAGACCACAGTGCAGCCTGTGATATTTCTGTGCGTTTCACCACCCTGGCCGATATGCAGGCCTGATGCATGTAAGTAATTAGGTCGCCCTCCCTAAAAGAACCTTGTGTGTTCTACATCAACTGAATATACAGTGAACACATGGCCGAGAAGATGGACTTCTATGCACAATACAAAACAATATAATACGAGAATTTGGGGGCATACACTGGGAAGACTATATATCAAAGCGTCTCTATGTCATAGGTCTTTATGTTCATATATTCCAGGCAAAACTGGGACAAGCAAATGACGTCCACATGTAGTTAAACACGGAGAGAAAGCCGTCCGAAATAGAACTGACCTAAAACAGAAAATATATAGCCCGGGATTAACAGATAAAATCGACACGTGGTCGCTGTGACAGCTAACAAATTGCACGGTTTATTGGAAAGCCGAATACCGTTGGAGAAACCACCAAGCGAGCGTACAACTACTGTACAATAGAGGGATAGATATGGCAGGACCTGCAGTGCAAGCTCATCTCACCCCCGCTCATTTACTGCCTAAGATCTCTCCGGATCAGGAAAATATACTGCAAAAAAACTTTGAACAGAACAGGAACCCGGCAGATTTCGAGGTGACGCTGATGGCAGCAGAGGTGGGAATCACCGAGGGAGAAGTTAAGGTGATTATATATCAATATTAATCTTCTAATTACAAAATTCATTGACACTCAGGCTGCGGTCTATACATTGTTAATTGCCGTTACAACAGTTCTGATAAATTCTTCAATTGTGAAAGATGCAAAGTTGGACATAGCCAATATGATTCCACAAAATGCAATGTGTTTGATTGTGAAATGGATCGGCATAGAGGAAAACAGATTCTCGACAGAATAGAAATGGAATTGTTTATATTTAATGATATTTATTAAATTCCAGTGGTAAATTTACCCTGTATATGTGTGACATTGATTATATCGTGTATGATTCACGCATGCTTTGTCTATCTAATGCATCTAGCAAATCTGGCACAGTCGGCTAACTCGGGAGGCGCGGTCAAGCATTTATTTATTTATGTCAAGATATACTTATCATTGAAGATGTCGAACTTAAACGATTTTTTAAGGAGTAATTTGTACAGGCTAGCATAAAGTTTCCCAGTCTGATCAAATTATGTTATAGTGGAACGTTATGCCGAATAATAAATAATAAATCGTTTACAAGTGTTATTTGTCACGCTCACGATGTTGTGGTATATACTGGCTAGCATGTATACATTTTCATTGAAAACTTCAATGTGTGTGAATACCTTGTCTATATATTGCCATTCTGCCTTTTGCTAAAAAACGTACGCATATAGCTTACCATGCCACATACACGTGTGTCACGCCTTTGGTCAAACAAGAAATTATGAGTTCACGCTTGTTTACCCCGTCTCTCTTGTGGGATATATACGCCGCACATGTTTACAATTTTTTGCTTTTTTTGATAAATATTTTGCGGTTTTACATATGTTCTCAACATAGTTTGTGGTTTGGATATGGTTTAGGCTGGTTAAAATAAATCCATTGTTGATCATCTTCCAGTTTAAATCAAAGCTGTGCGTTGTTTTTGCGTTGTTACTTGCCGTCACATCAGTTCTGGTAAATTATTTAATTGTGAAAGATGCAATGTTGGATATAGTCAATATGATTCCACAAAATGCAGTGTGTTTGATTGTGAAATGCGTATTTCTCGGCATAGAGGAAAACAAATTCTCGACAGAGTGAAAAAAGAATTTTTTAGATTTAATATATTTATTAAATTATATTGGCAAATTTACCTTGTACATGCCGACATTGATTATATCCATATGGGTCACGTATACTTTGTGTATCTATGCATCTAGCAAATCAGGTACAGTCGGCTAACTCGTGACTCACGGTCGAGCATTTATTTATTTATGTCATGATACCATTAAAGATGTCGAACTTGAACGAATGTCGAACTTAAACGATCTTTTAAAGTGGAATTGTTACAGGCCAGCATAAAGTTTCACATTCGAAGTCTGAGCAAAATATTTAAGTTCTCCATGTTCCAAACATTGGAACGTTATGCCGAATAATAAATTATAAAACTTTTACAATTGATATTTGTCAAGCTTACGATTTTGTGGTATATGGGTATCATGTGTGGGAACTCCTTGTCTATATATTGCCATTCTGCCTTTTGTTAAGAAACGTATGCATATAGCTAGCCATGCCACATACACATGTGTCACGCCTAATTATGTCAAACAAGAAATTACGAGTTCAAGCTTGTTTACTCCGTCTCTCTTGTGCGATATACGCCACACATGTTTACATTGTTTTGTAAACATTTTGCAGTTTTACATATGTCTTCAAATTAGCTTGTGGTTTGGATATGATTTAGGCGGTTTAAAATAAATTCCATGTTTATCATTCAGCTCGCAGTTTAAATCAAATTATTTGGAGGATGGATTGTTTTACCCCTCGCCCATTTTTCAACGGAGGGTATTGTCATCAGCGTGTACTATGCGTTCGTCCGTGCGTTGTTCTTACGTTGTTAATTGCCATTACATCAGTTCTGGTAAACTATTTAATTGAGAAAGATGCAATGTTGGATATAGTCAATATGATTCCACAAAATGCGATGTATTTGAGTGTGAAATGCGTATTTTTCGGCATAGAGGAAAACAGATTCTCGGTCGAGCATTTATTTATTCATGTCATGTACTTACCATTAAAGACGTCGAACTTAAACGATCTTTTGAGAAGGAATTGTTGCACGCCAGCGTAAAGTTTCCCATTCGAAATCTGAGCAAATCATTTTATATTGGAACGTTATACCGAATAATAAATAATAAAGCGTTTACAAGTGTTACTCGTCACGCTTACGATTTTGTGATATTCTGGCTAGCTTGTACACATTTTCATTGAAAACTTCAATGTGTGTGAATACCTTGTCTACATGTATATATTGCCATTCTGCCTTCTGTTAAAAAACGTATGCATATAGCTTACTATGCCACATACACATGTGTCACGTCTAATTATGTCAAACAAGAAATTAGCTTGTTTACTCCGTCTCTCTTGTGCGATATACGCCGCACATGTTTACATTGTTTTGTGAACATTTCGAGGTTTTACTATGTCCACAACATAGCTTGTGGTTTGGATATGATTTATGCGGTTTAAAATAAATTCGATGTTTATCAGCTTGCAGTTTAAATCAAAGCATTTGGAGGATGGATTGTTTTTCCCCTCGACCATTTCTCACCGGAGGGTATTATCAGCGTGTACTATCCGTCTGTCCGTGCGTTGTTCAGTACGTTGTTAATTGCCGTTATATCTGATCTGTCTTGGAGGATAGAAACTATGTTTACTAAATTTAAATTACACATGCATCTGGTAATGCACCATGGCTATCGGATGAATATCAATGACCTACACCCTTTCTTCACTAATACTTAGCGGAATAATCGTGGCTAGCTATTTTCACCATAAACATTAACTCATGCGCAAACTAAGCCCTTCAGCGATACTGTTGTGTCAAATGCAGTGTGGGTTAGCACATTACTTTTTATGGAGTAGAATGGCAACTTTCTACCAAATTGTCACATTTCCCTAGATATTATCAAGTATAGTATGACAGGATCTGTCTCACAAAAACATATTAACGAAATAGATTGTATCTCGTTGCTTTCTTTTTAGTTTTAAATTGTCCTCCTCGCCTTTTTTGAAGCCGAAGTGAAAACATCACCATTTCCCACAGGCTTGATTTTGCAATAAAACTTTACCCTTGTTACGTATGCTTAATAGATTATACAGATGTACAAATCAATGGTTGACTTATCTGATAAATTGTTTCCTCTTAATATTTAAAACTGTGAAATGTGCCGATTCATCGATGAGGATGCTTCGCTAGAGAAGCTGTGGAAGAGAGATGCTGCTATTCGCCAAATGTTATGCAATTCTAGAGGCTTAATCACCGATGGACTTTCTGTTAGTTCAACGGAATATAGTGTTCAGTGTACCTGATCTAGTGTAGGATCTCGTCCTACATCATGTATACTTCACCAACAAACTCGCGGTTGACCTAGGAAGGCATCTTGTATCATAGTTCACGACGGAACTCGCTCAATGTTGTACAATTAGTTCACCTAGGAACACGTTCTGTATCATAGTTCATCAAGGAAATCGCTTGCATATATGGTATAATTAGTTATATTGTATAATTAGTTAACTTAGGAACTCGTCCTGTATCGTAGTTCACTAAGGAGCTCGTCCTATATTGTAGGAACTAAGAACTCGAACTTTATCATAGTTCACTAAGGAACTCGCCTTATCATGTACAATTAGTTCACCAACTAACTCGCCTTATCATGTACAATTAGTTCACCTAGGAACTCGCCTTATCATGTACAATTAGTTCACCAAGGAACTCGCCTTATCATGTACAATTAGTTCACTTAGGAACTCGCCCTATCATGTACCATTAGTTCACTTAGGAACTCGCCTTATCATGTACAATTAGTTCACCTATAGGAACTCGCCGTATCATGTACCATTAGTTCACTTAGGAACTCGCCTTATCATGTACAATTAGTTCACCTATAGGAACTCGCCTTATCATATACAATTGGGTCACTTAGGAACTCGCCTCATCATGTACAATTAGTTCACATAGGAACAGGCCTTATCATGTATCATTAGTTTACCTAGGAACTCGCCTTATCATGTACCATTAGTTCAAGGAACTCGCCTTATCATGTACAATTAGTTCACCTAGGAACTCGCCCTATATTGTACAGTTAGTTCACTTGGAAACTCGCTCTACATTTCACAGTTAGTTCACCTAGGAACTCGTCCTGTATCATAGTTTGCCAATGATCTCGCCCTATATTGTATAATTAGTTCACTTGGGAACTTCTCCTGTATCATAGTTCACCAATGAACTCGCACTATGTTGTGCAATTAGTTCACCTACGATCTCGTTCTGTATCATATTTCATATTGTACAACTAGTTCACCAAGGAACTCGTCTTATATTGTAAAAATAGTTCATCTAGGAACTCGTCCTGCATCATAATTCACCAAGGAACTCGCCCTATATTGTAAAATTATTTTGTCTAAGAAGTCTTTCTGTATCTTAGTTCACCAAGGACCTTATATTGTACAATTAGTTCAGATGTGAACTCGTCATATATTGTTCAATTATTTCACCTGGGAACTCGTCCTTTATCATAGTTCACCAAAGAACTCGTCTTCTATTGTGCATTAGTTCAACTAGGAACTCGCCGTACATTGTACAATTAGTTCGCCAAGGAACTCACTCTATATTGTACAGTTAATTCACCTAGGATCTCGCCCTCTGTCATATTGACCAAGGAATTGGTCTATATTGTACAATTAGTTCACCTAGGAACTCGTCCTGTGTCATAGTTCACTATGATAGGAAGAGTAGGACGTCCTATATTGTACAAATAGATCACTATGGAACTCGTCCTGTGTCATAGTTCACCAAGGAACTCGCCTTATATTGTACAATTATTCACCTAAGAACTCGCTCTATATTGAATTGTACTATTAGTACACCAAGGAACTCGACCTACATTATACAATTAGTTCACCTAGGATCTCGTCCTGTATCATAGTTCACCGAGGAACTGGCCCTGTATTGTACAATTTGTTCACCTAGGAACTTGCCCTGTATCATAGTTCACTATGATAGGACGAGTTTCTACTCGTCATAAATTGTACAATTAGATCACTTTGGAACTGGTCCTGTATCGTTGTTCACGACGGAACTCGCCTTACGCTGTACAATTAGTTCAGCTAGCAACTAGTCCTGTAACATAATTCACTAAGTAACCATCCTACCACGTCTTATATCGTACAATTCCATCACTGGGTTTGGATCTCGTCCTGTGTCCTATGTCACCAAGGAACTCGCCATATGTTGTACAATTATTCAGGTAGGATCTAGCGCTACATTATATTGTACTATCAGTTCAACAAGAAACTCGATCTATATTGTCCAATTATTTCAACTAGGATCTCGTCCTGTATCATAGTTCACCAAGGAACTCGCCATATACTGAACAATTAGTTAAACTAGGCACTCGCCTTATCCTTTATCATAATTCAACAAGGAACTCGACCTATATTGCGCAATTATTTCATCTAGGATCTCGTCCTGTATCATAGTTCACCAAGGAACTCGCCATATACTGAACAATTAGTTTAACTAGGCACTCGCCTTATCCTTATCATAGTTCACTAAGGAGCTCGTCCTATATTGTACAATTGATTCACCCAGGAACTCGTCCTGTATCATATAGTTCACCAAGAATCTCGCCTTAGATATTGCAATATTAGTTCACCTGGAAACTCGTCCGTTATCATAGTTCACCAAAGAACTCGTCTAATTAGTTCACCTAGGAATTCGTTTTCTATTGTACAATTAGTTCACCAAAGAACTCAACCTATATATTGTACATTTAGGTCACCTAGGCTCTCGTCCTGTATCATAGTTCATTATGAGAGGACGAGTTCCTACACGTCCTATATTGTACAATTAGATCACGTTGGAACTCGTCCTGTGTTACAACTCGCATTATATTGTATAAGTATTCACCTAGGAACTCGCCCTATGTTATATTGTGCAATTAGATCACTTTGGAACTCTTCACGACGGAACTCTCCTTACGCTGTACAATTATTCAGCTAGGATTTAGCGCTAAATTATATTGTACTATTAGTCCAACAAGGAACTCGACCTATATTGTGCAATTATTTCACCTAGAATCTCGTCCTGTATCATGGTTCACCAGGGAACTCACCATAAACTGAACAATTAGTTCAACTAGGAACTCGCCTTATCCTGTACCATAGTTCACTAAGGGGCTCGTCCTATATTGTACAATTAATTCACTCAGGAACTCGTCCTGTATCATAATTCACCAAGAATCTCGCCCTAGGTATTGCAATATTAGTTCACCTGAGAAATCATCGGTTATGATAGTTCACCAAAGAACTCGCCTTCTATTGTGCAATTAGTTCACCAAAGAACTCAACCTATATTGTACGTTTAATTCACCTAATATCTCGTCCTGTATCACAGTTCATTATTGTACAATTAGAACTCGTCCTGTGTTACAACCCGCCTTATATTGTACAATTATTCACCTAGGATCTCACCTTATATTATATTGTACTATTAGTTTACCTGGGATCTCGTCCTGTACCATAGTTCACTAAGAAGCGCGTCATCTAATGTACAATTAGTTCACCCAGGAACTCGTCCTGTATCATACATGTAGTTCACTAGGGAGCCGTCCTACCACGTCCTATATTGTAAATAGTTTGCTAAATAGCTCGTCCTATATTGTACAAATAGTTCAAGTAGGAACTCGTCCTGAGTCATAGTTCACAAAGAATCTCGGCCTCGATATTGCACAATTAGTTCTCCTAAGTACTCGTCCTGTTTCATAGTTCACCAAAGAAATTATCCTATATTTTTCAATTAGTTCACCTAGGAACTCAATCAGTTTGATTGTTCACCAAGGAACTCGTCCTATATTGTACAATTATTTCACATAGTAACTCGTCCTGTATCATAGTTCACCAAGGAGCTCGCCCTATATTGTACAATTAGTTCACATAGGAACTCGCCATGTATTATAGTTCATTATATAGTTTACCATGGAAGTCGTCCTGCGCCATATATTTCACCTGGGATCTCGTCCTGTACCATAGTTTACCAAGGAACTGGCTACGTACCGGTATACTACTTTACCAATGAACCATGTGTGCATCTAAATTCACGAGGTATTGGTCTTGTATCACAGTTTATCAAGGGCTCGTCTTGCATTGAAGTACACTAAAGAAACGTGTTATGTCATAGCTTACCAAGGAAATTACACTGCATCACATTTCACCATGGAACTCGTCGTGCATCAAGCTGAATAAATTCAAAAATAAAATTTGAATAGGTCAACGATTTCACAGCCCTTTGCGCTGTTCGTTTTTTGAGTCAATTATAGTCTTGTCTTTATGTCAATGTTGTCGTCCTGTAGCGTACTTTTCTAAAGAGCTTATCCTGTAGCATAGTTCATAAGAGAAATCGCCATGAATGATAGTTCATCAAGGAACTCGCTATGTATCATATTTCAACAAGAAACTCGTCCCCTATCTTATCGTCCCAAGGAACTTCTCCTGCAGCAAACTTTACCTATATGAATTCTTCCAGTGTCACATTTTCCCAGGGAACTGGCCCTAAGTTATAGATCTCGCTCTGTATCATAGCTTATAGGAACTCCGTCTGTAGTTCACCAATGAACTCGTCCTGTGCTATACCATTACAAGGAACTTGCATTGTATCATATAGTTCACCAAGAAACTCGTCTTTACCTTTCTTGCTGAAATGAAGTTCCCTGGGTTTGGCTGAAATTGCGTTATCGATTTACTGATTCAGACTCATTACTAGTATTCAGTGGATATCAAGGTACTCCGTTCAAATACTGGAGATGATTATCAGTTACCGTTATCGATGGTTCTTGATCTGATGCCAGTGGTAATCTTTGTTTACCGTTCATTTGTCAAAAGGAATTATTTTCCAGTGCTTCCCCATTCCTTAAAACATACCATTTACCCCCCATGAATGGTGGTACCGTGTGTGTCATTTTACACGTATTACTATCACATGAACCACATGGTTCTAGTTTGAAGTAATGAAATCTGTTGTGTTCTTGCAGGCGTGGTTCCGACACCAGTTGGCGGTGTGGAGAAGACAGCAAGGATTACCAGCCAACGAAAGACCCGTTAACGACTAACGCCATTTTCGGCCAATCAATGGGCTCTTTACAGCTGACATCTGGAATCGGTTAGAAGACAATGTATTGTGCCTGTTCATCCACACCAAAGTCCATTACTACACATTTTATCCACATAAACGGACACGGAGCCTATTTCCGCGTGATGAAGAATTTGTTTTAGTATTTCTCACATTTTCTTCGTTCTAAGCAATGCAGATGTGTTGTTTTTTTTTCATTTAAAGTATCACAGATGTGTTCTGTTTTTATCAACGACGGGAAGTCTAATGCTGACGAGTTGTTTTCCTGACCCTTTAAACTTTCAACCATTGTTTCTCCCCATGTTTATGGTGCACTCCAAAGAAAACTTCATGTTATATATCACTTTATTTGTACATAATGCTCTTTAAATTATTGAGTGAAATAAGCTATACACATATGTTCCCAATATACGGCTATCAATCCTATATTAAAATAAGACCAAATCGTGTTATTGTTCCTTAAAGTATATGCAACTTAAAGTATTACTAGTCGCCTTATTGTTGGAAACGGCTGATAATATACCCCGGTATTAAAATTAACTGACAGTGAGCTGTATATTTTGTACCATTGTATTATAAAAACTGTATGAAAGATCAGTGGAAACTGTATATTATACCGGTACACTTGTTCGATGCACAATATTGACATACGTCTCTCCAGTATGAGATTACAAATCATCCATGATCTTCCTGAGTGTATAATGCGATGAAGCGATCTCAATAAACAAGAGATGTTATTTTTATGTGTTTGTTTAGTTTTCCAAGAAAGCACAATTACACGGGCTGGTGGAATTGAATTGATTCCGCCCCGGTATATATATACCTATATTGAATCGGAGTCGTCTGCTGTATGATATATACCGCGACTGTTCACTGTAAACGAATCAATAATTATTACCATGGCAACAGCAGGCGTTAATGAATTCAAGTTCAATATCGCGAGAGGTCTTGGACGAAAGCGGTTGTTATTGATCTATATGTTATACTATAGTCCGTATATGTATGGATCGCGATAAAATGCATATAGCAGGATAGTAGCGCTGTAAAAACCCTTAAATGGACCCATATCTTACCCATAACACTGTCGAACGTGCAAGGTGTTTGTGATGTCGATTTCATTTGGTTCCCAATTTCGGGGTATCGGTCCAATTGAGAGTGGCTCGGTTAGCAGGTGTCTTCGTCGATGTTGTTGTTAATTATTTGTATTTATTTAAGTTGTTTTTTTACAGAACACTTATCACATTTTTATACTCCACAATGACAGTGAACACCATAAAAATGCGTTCTGTATGACCTACACCAATCTACATACCCCTCCTCTACATGACAAGTGATAAAACTACCATGTTGGAGCCGTATACGGACTTTCGCCACGGATCCCATTACAGGGGGAATTCGGGTGTCTGCGAACAACCAAACGGTAACATAGATGAGCTGGCGTAGAGTATGGTGAATTTGCCAAAAAGTGGCACATCGGGAGATCGTGGAGAATGTATTACAGGGGTCCCCCATATAGCCTGGTTGAACGTTTCCGTCCGATATCTGGGACACTTCTCTAAAGTTTCAATGTTTGGTGAGTGGATACCCTAAAGGGGAACAATGTGTCGCGTACCAAAATGGAGGTCGAGGTCAGAGGTCACTGGCCTAAAAATCAGGAAATCTTTGATCTGTTCGTGTCCAGACTGTATCTGTGGCAGTTCTCTATCCACAGTTGCAATTTTTTACGAGTGGATACCCTAGGGGGAGACGATGTGTCACGAACTAAAATCGATGTCAAGGTCAGAGGTCAAAGGTCACTGTGACCTAAAAATCAGGTAATCTTTGATGATTGACAGTTTTCTATGTACAGTTCCAATTTTCGATACCCCAGGAGAAGACAATGTGTCGCACATCAAATATAAGCTATGGTCAAAGGTCACTGTGGCCGAACAATCGGAAAATTATTGAAAATTGATATTTTTTTGCGAGTGGATTCATTAGGGGGAAAAGATGTCGCATGCCAAAATTTAGTTCAATGTCAAAGGTCACTGTGATCCCAAAATCAGGAAATCATTGAAAAATATGTGCCAGTAGATACATTAGGGGGACACTATGTGTCACATACCCAAATATAGGTCAAGTTCAAAGGTCAAGATCACTGTGATCCAAAAATCATGAAATTGTTAAAAATCGCTATATTTGTTGTGTGTCCGTGGATACGTTAACGGAAGATGATGTGACTTGTACCAAAATTTAGGTCAAGATCAAAGGTCAATTTCAGTGTGACCCCAACATCGGGATATTGGAAAAAAATCGCGATTTTTTGTGTTCGTGGATACTTTAAGGGGAGATGTCCTGTGCCAAAATTTAGGTTAAGATCAAATGTCAGTCACTTTGAACCCCAAATCAAGAATTTATTAAAAATCCCATTTTTGTGTCCATAGACACATTCGGGGGAGATATGTCACGTACCAAAATTTAGGTCAAGATCAAAGGTCAATTTCAGTGTGACCCCAACATCGGGATATTGTAAAAAAAATCGCGATTTTTTGTGTTCGAGGATACATTAAGGAGAGATGTCCTGTGCCAAAATTTAGGTTAAGATCAAATGTCCGTCACTGGGACCCAAAAATCAGGAAATTGTTAAGAATCATGATTTTTTTGTGCCAATAGATACAGCAAGAGGAGACGATGTGTCATGTACCAAAATTCACTATATGTGAAGGTCAAAAGTCAGGGTCACTGACCCCAAAATCAGGAAATTGTTAAAAGTCGCATTTTTTTTTTGTCCGTAGACACATTAGAGAGCATGTGTCAAGTACCAAAATTTAGGTGAAGATCAAAGAAGATCAGTGTGACCTCAAAACCGGAATATTTTAAATCGGGATATTTTGTGTCCGTAGAGGGGACGATGTACCAAAATTTAAATCAAGTACCAAAAATCAGAATATTAAAAATCACATTTTTGTGTCACCTAAGGGAGAGATAATATGTGATGTGCCAAAATTTAGGTCAAGATCACTGTGACCCGAAAATCAGGAAATCATTAAGAAAAAAATGTGTGTGGTACACTAGGAGAGATGATGTCTTGTGCGGGTGTATATTGAAATCAGTTTTGCCTCTTGTGTAACATGGTAAAGTTTCGTCACTTATTTTGTAGATAAAGACATAATGAAGGAGGGGTATATCGCGGTTGGTTGTACAGAACGCATTTTTTATGATGTCCCTGTCATGTAAATATGAAAAGGTGGGAAATAAATATGTTCTCAAAAAAATATATATATTAACAACAACATCGACGAAGACACCCACTGCTAACCAAGTCACGGCATCCTCGCGAGCCAGTGAATCGATCGATCTGCGAGGATTTCGGATTTACCTGGACTTTTGAAGATGAGCCACTGTGACTCAATTGGACGGAATGTTTTGCCGCTGTCTGAGCCAAAGAATGCTAACCATTCCAGACGTTTCCAAGTTGTAATCAATGAACGCGCATTATATTCACGAACGTTCTTCCATACTACTAGTATTATAAAATCGTTATATCATTCATCATTGTTATACGAATATATTTATGGTAAACTCGCATTCGGGACAGCTGGGCGTACTTATAGCGTCAGTGGAGCGAATAAACCCTCGTCTAATAGTATTTGTTAGAGGCTGTAAAACCTTTACGATTCCAATCATACTCAAGGCGAATAATGGACTGGAGGTAACTTGGTTCAGGATACAGCAAGTCCGATTCCTCAAATATAAATTATAGCCATATACACGAACTGAAAATACAATCGTAACCCGTTTGTTGAATTTATCAAATTCTCGAGACTTGACTGACCGCATTCAACCTTAACCTGCAGGTGTTCTCATGAGAATCATCTTTTAACAAGTGGAACCACAGGGGTTCGTTCATAACTGATTGATTGCGTTGATCCAGGTCATGAAGAAAAGGAGCCTTCACGACATCGTCCTCCTCCCTTCACCCACCCCTGCGCTAAATCAACATAATTAACCAATTAAACAACGGTAACGATCCCCTGTGAGCGGAACGTACATATTCGGAAATAACTCGGAATGATGAATTCGTTATTGTGGTGATGGGGACATCACTGTCTTGGTGAAAAAGGGTGCTGCTCCAGCCCGGTTGTCATTGTTTCGCGGTATTACTGCGCCATATGAGGAGATCATAGAAACGTGATCATATAGTCCGTGAGCTACAAGGCTACCCCACCACAGAGGGAAACTATGTTTTTTATGTACTTTAGGACATGTCAAATAAGAAACATCGTTAACAGTCGATAAACTGGGACTCACTACCCCTTTAATCAGTTTGAAATTACCCCCTATGTTAAAACCTACAATTTTGTGTGACAATAGGGGTAGGGTTACAAGAATAGTCTTATCTTCCATAAATATTACCCAATCTTTATAATGTTGGTCACATATTATTTAGCATTGATCGCTGTATCAAATATTTACAAGATACTATTATAATTTGTTGGGTATAACGTCACACAGGGACCATACATACAAGAGTAGGAATAGTAGCGAAAGCGGGCGTTTTGGGGGTGTGTGAGGGTGTGTTTAAGCGATTGAGGTGCCATTCTTGGTCCGAATGCGTCGTGTGAGGTGTCAAAGTGAAGCCCTCGATGTGTAGACTACGACTTGAGGGATGTCCACGTCATCTGTGTCGTTATTGTTGACGTCATCAATAGAAGTAGTAGCCAAAGCGGGTATTTTGGGGGTGTGAAGGAAGGTGTTTGGGGTAGAGATAGACCATCCGTGGTCCAAATGGACCTTGGGGGGTGTCATCTTGTAGCTCTCTGCTACAAGACGACGACGAATGGTATGGCTTTTGTTGAAAATTGCATCGTGCTACTCATGGGCAGTTGGGCTGTAGTAACGAAAGATATCATTTTGGGCGTGGGCAATGACATGTTTGGGCAATCAAGGAACCCATGTTTGGTACAAATGGACCGGTTGGGGTATCCTAGTGAAGCTTTCGTGCGGTAGAGTCAGACGGGCGTGTTTTTTATTGGAAGTCGCACCAATCTGCACATGCGCAGTTGGGGTGTAGTAAGTAATGTGGTCATTCTTGAGGTGCGCAGGGGTATATTTGAGAGATTGAGGTTCTATATCTCACTCAAAGATGGAGTGTATGGTGTCATCTTGAAGCTCTCGTGGTGTAGACCACAACTTGAGGGATTTCCGTGTCATTTGTGACGTCATTGGTGACGTCATTAGTATGAGTGGTAGCGAAAGCGGCCATTTTAGGGATGCGTAGGGGTGTGTTTGAGAGATTGAAGGATCATTCTGGGTTCGAATGAGACGTGTTGGATATCATATTGAAGCTTTGGTGGGACAGCGTCCGACTGGTCTGGTGTGTCGTGGAAGTAGGTGATATGGCGTGCATGCGCAGACAGGAAATAGTGGGAAACGGGCACTTGAATGAAATTTTAGCCTTGAGGTGGACCATCCGTGCTCCCAATGGGTCGTGTGGGGTTTCGTAGCGAAGGGCTCGTGGGGGTAGCATCGGATTGGACTAGTGTGTAGCCTAGTATTATCGTTCTGTGCATGCGCAGTCTGGCAGTAGTATAGAGCTCTTGTCCAATCAGAAGCCGCCATTTGAGAAACTACAGAGCTCGGAGCTGTGGGATGGATCGGTTGAGAGCTCAAAGCTCTTGGATTTCGAAGCTCTTGGAATCGGAGCTTGGAGTTCTTGAATCTCGGAAGTGACATCATTGCACGCATGCGCACACATCTGTGGTGCACCCGCACCCTGATGTACCCTATGCCCTACGGGCTATAGGGTGCATCACAGGTGCGTGCGCATGCATGCGATGACGTCACTTCCGAGCTCCGAGCTCCAAGAGCTCCAAGCTCTGACTCCAAGAGCTCCGAGCTCCAAGAGCTCCGACTTCAAGAGCTCCGAGCTCCAAGAGCTCCGAGCTCTCAATCGATCCATCCCACAGCTCCGAGTTCTGTCGTTTCTCAAATGGCGGCTTGTGATTGGATAAGAACTCTATACTACTGCCCGACTGCGCATGCACAGAACGATAATCCTAGGCTACACACCAGTCCAATCCGATGCTACCCCACGAGCCCTTCACTACGAAACCCCACACGATCCATCCTTTTCCACTATTTCCTGTCTGCGCATGCTAGCCATATTATCTACTTCCACGACACACCAGACCAGTCGGACGCTGTCCCAGTAAAGCTTCGATATTATATCCCACACGTCCCATTCGGACCAAGAATGGTCCCTCAGTCTCTCAAACACACCTCTACGCACCCCTAAAATGGCCGTTTTTGTTATCACTCGTAATGATGACGCCACCAATGACATCACAGATGACATAGAAATCCCTCAAGTCGTGGTCCACACCACGAAAGCTTCAAGATGACACATACACTCCATCTTTGGATGAGATATAGAATCTCAATCTCTGAAATATACACCTGTGCACCTCGAGAATGACCACTTTAATTAATACACCCCAACTGCGCATGCGCAGATTGGCGCGACTTCCAATAATAAACACGCCTGTTTGACTCTACCGCACGAAAGCTTCACTAGGATACCCCAACCGGTCCATTTGGATCAAACAGGGGTCCCTTGATTGCCCAAACATGTCATTGCCCACGCCCAAAATGACATCTTTTGTTACTACTGACCAACTGCGCATGAGTAGCACGATGCGACTTGCAACAAAAACCAAACCATTCGTCATCTACATGCAGAGAGCTACAAGATGACACCCCACACGGTCCATTTGGACCACGGATGGTCCATCTCTACACCAAAAACCTTCCTTCACACCCCCAAAATACCCGCTTTGGCTACTACTTCTACTGATGATGTGGACTTCCCTCAAGTCGTAGTCTACACACCGAGGGCTTCGCTTTGACACCTCACACGACGCATTCGGACCAAGAATGGTCCATCAATCACTCAAACACACCCTCACGCACCCCGAAAACGCCCGTTTTCGCTACTACTCCTACTGTTGTATGTATAGTCCCTGTGTGACGTCATACCCAACAAATTATAATAGTATGTTGTAAATATTTGATGCAGCAATCAATGCTAAATAATATGTGACCAACATTATAAAGATTGGATAATAATTATGGAAGATAAGACTATTCTTGTAACCCTACCCCTATTGTCACACAAAATTGTAGTTTTTGACATAGAGGTAATTTCAAACTGATTAAAGGGGTAGTGAGTCCCAGTTTATCGACTGTTAACAAATTGTTTCTTATTTGACATGTCCTAAAGTACATAAAAAACATAGTTTCGCTCTGTTGTCGGGGGGGGGGGGCGGGGGTGGAAGGTGAGCCCTAGTAGCTCACGGACTAATACGTTTTGAAGTATTGGCAGCATCTCTCCTTTAGGGCATCGTCTTGCCAACATTTTTGAAAACTGTTGATCGCTTCTGCCTTGCAACGGCGGGCTTATTTATATACGATATTCTTATATTTACTTATCTCAATTTGATTTGATTTGGAAATATAAGTATGAATCGTACATGGTTACCACGACAGAGACTGAAAAGATAATGGACTGGTCTTTGAACCATCTCGCATTCATGAACTGGTTCATGTATATCCAATTTAACGAAAAGAAAACTTTGATTGAGAGTTACTGATGGTCCGGATCTAAGGCACTCGCAAACTAATGCTGTATTGATCACATTCTAGAGGAATAAATAAATAAAACATTACCAGTAGGTAGTACACACCATTTATGCCATTAGGGATAATATACCATTAGGGATAATTACTCAGTGTGTACTATACCGTAGCGTTTTATCCATTTCAAATTCTAGGATATGTGATCAGTGAACCATTAGTTTGCGAGTGCCTTAGCTCAGAATCAACTACGCCATATTCCTAAGGGGTACGTACATGTCAGACAGTGAATATCTCTTTCTCTTGCCGAGTCGTGCTCATAGAACACTGGGACTGGACACATGGAGCGTGGCCGTCGAAGGATACTCCCCGGCGTGTTTCAATTATTTATGCCTGACATTTTCTGTTCTGCATGATAATATTTGTAATTGAATAATTTGTGTAATGTGTGCCTGTAGATCACTAGAGATGTAAGATAATAACTATATTTATATATGTAGGTTATTGTGTTAATTGATGTAGTGTCATCTGCATATATCACAATATTCATATACTGTGACTATTCACTGCGAAGGTTTTAGCCATACGTTCGGTAGCACAGGGACTCGTTACCGTTGTTCATTGGTCAATCAGATTTATGAAGGAGGGGGTCGAGGAAATCTCCCAATAAACCCAATTTACAACGGTAACGAGCCCTGTGGTTGGTAACGTCAGACATCTTGCTCACTACAATCATACTTTGCCATGATACATGTAAAACCAAATGTGAAAACTTCTACCCAATAATGGAATAGAAAATTATCCTACCCCACTTCGTCTATGACACAAACCGCCTGATCATAGAGAACAGACGTTCTACACGACACAGCCATGCACGTCGCCACTTACAAAAATGATAATTTCTCGATCGGGGCCAGTGACCATGCGCCGAATTAGTTTTTCCGACAAAGGAATTTAATGCATGCAAAGCCATGTCGGATCAGTTTCTGCAATAATGTACAGCGGAATTGATTGAACTCAAGTTTTCCTTATAGCGTCTATAAATTGTACCGTTCCAGGCGATATATGTATCCGTCATATGTATATTTTTGTGCTATTACCATCCAGGTGCAGTTCACCATGTCATGGCTCATCCAATATTTTCAGCAAAAAGAAAAGAAAAAAAAATAATAACCACGCGCATGGCACATAAAGTGAAAACACATATATCTGTATTTAATGCAGATTTTACTTTCCAATAAGCAAGAGGGGAACAAGAAAACAATTCATTCATAAGGTGAACTTTGCTCGACTCCCTAATAAGTAGAAAAAATCTGTGTACATTATTGCAGAATCTTATAGAACTGGGCTATACCACCAAGTGCCTCCAGTGAAAGTTTCTCAAATATGGCGATACATATCGCATGCTGATAGCAAAATACGAGCGTAGCGTACAAGAGTTATGGCGTTACGTTTCGCAACTTTGGTTAAATCCGCTTAACCCGGGGCTAGGGGCCGTATGCACCCATGTATTTTAAGCTGCTCATAGTGTTCATATGTACAGTCACAATCAAAGCGTGACAGGGTGAGTGAGTAAATATAATCAAACGTTGCTTTCAACACTATTTCAGTCATATCACAATGTTTGATTCCTATTCCTTTTCACACCCGGAACCACACGGGTAGGGTGTTACGGTATTATATTTGACCTCCCGGGTGGGGTCCTATTCCTTTTCACATCCAGGAACCCCACGGGTGACGCAGTTGGTCGCCTCTTACGTGACAGATACATCAATCTCTAGATAACGAACTTTACAACGAAAATTGTATGGATTAAGAATATTGATCCGATACGGATTTGATACTTTTGGAATCTCACGATGTCTTGTCGGCATCATTGCTGGCAACTATTGACCGCTTCTCTCTTGCATGTTTATGTATATTACGATTTTTTTACCTCCGTCGATAAGACGGAGGTCTAGGAATGCAACGTGAAATCTCCCGCAAATAATTGTCATATGGGGAACCCTCGACTCATGTGATTTCCAATAGGTTTTGTCATCGTTCCCGACGAAATTTTGAAGCAATGATTTTGGACACAATTGAAATGAAAGCTCGTGTGAAACACGGGCGAAGAGCATTTCCCCAGACAATTTTGTAACACATAATTTGATACTCACAGGGCTTTAGATCTCCCCAATTTGGGCACACCCCCTATTAGGGGTGGCAATTGTTTTTAGGATGGGACAGAGTGGGGGCAGATACCCCTGGAGGATGAGCAATCAGGAATCATCCCTGGTAGAAGGGATTTCTTCACCAATGGTTGAAACCCAGTGTGAGGCAATACCAACTTTATTTTGCGTTTCATGGGCCCACCGACATTAAAAAATCGAATAAAAATAAAATTTCAAATTGCCACTTTTATATTTCCTACGAAAGTTTGAACATAAAGATTTTAACCCCCTTTTTATTCCTGACTGTATGAATTAGGCTGTTGTATTCTATCTGAAACAATGCCAGCAAATAAAAATGCCAAACAACAAAAAATAGATACCTTTCACTATAATTTTTCACTGTAAGTCAGCGAATTGTTGTTGTTGTAAAAGGCTGCTAATACTACTTATGCAATAACGACATTCAATGTAAATCGGGAACCTTCACTGGCTATGTGATCTATCAGTCTGTCTTGGTACTCATATTTCGACAGTGATGCAGTATGTCAGAGCTAGGAAATGAAGGGTATTTCAACAGCTCAGCCGATACAGCATGGTTTAAGTTACTGTTGAAGCATGAGACTGTTGAAACACATGCAAAATTCGCTAAATTGTTCTGGAAGAAAAACCACAGCCACAACAAAATGATGACAATGTTAGATTTGAGGTGTATGTTAGCAGTTAACATGTGACTTAACTTACAGTTTTTGATCTTGAGAAAATAGTTCAATGCCAGTCATATTCATACACTCCAGGTCCATCATCAGTTGCATATGTGGTATCAATTTAGAATGCCTAGCTATATTTCATGTTATATCATAATATACAGTATATAACCTGAGAATATAGATTCAGTCAACTGGGATAGGCTTCTAGTCAGTCACCAATTGCACAAGTATTATGAATTTGGAGAGCCTATCTTCACTCCTTTAAAAATTATTGCTAATGCTAAATTTCACCTCGATAAAACAGGTGAAGGTCAGTCAATTTCATTAGGCTTCTGATCCATCACCAGCTGCACATGTGGTATGAAAAGAAAGATGGGCAAACAGAGAGACAGACAGACAGATGACACGGAAAATTCAGTTCATTTTGGGGCATCATTACATATCATCTTCAAAGTCTAAATATTCTGTCAAAATGCACAAGAACACACCATTTTACTTCAATTGTAGAGAAGAAAAGCAACTCCGAGTAGGAATCACAATTTATTCTGTATATTTTGCTATTAGTTATAGCATCTTCAGCAGTGAACAAAGTTACAAACAGCTCCAGTATATATACAAGGCATAATGTGATCTTAGCCAATACGCATTTATGAATAGGTAAGCCAGTAAATTATATCAGGTTGGACAGATATTAAAATGCCATCATTTTCAGAAATTGTTAAATGTTAAGCGATAACCTGACAGTGATCTACAAATGGTGTGATTCAGGTGTATATCTGTTACCATGATTCAGTCATAATATTGTCTGTAATATATTTATGTCGACAAGGAATACACATAATTATTTGATAATATTATTAACTGTATGTTGTTTATGATTAATATGAACTTTTTATTTGCTGGAATTCAGCCATTTGTTCCATATGGGCAATATTCTCATCAGCCATCACCATTCAATATGAATGTGATACATGTACAAGTCCATGGTCATTGATACAGTATGGTGAAGGTGACCTGTAACACCAGTATACAAAATTATACCGAGCGCATTGAATTCTCACCACATGATGCTGAGGCAGATCAGAACGGAGTGTCGGTAAAATGAGGTTTTGTAGAGGATTCTCTCAATGATCGGGCCTATAGCACAAAATCACAAGCAAATTGGTACAACTAGGCATACAGGGTCTCATTTCTGCCGCTAACGTGTTGATTTGGGTGGGGGCATCCTCTCAGGGGAAGGTGGGGTTGGAAAGGGGCCTAATGTCTCAAGCAGTATTCAAGGTTTTCCATCAATATACTCTACTCTTGTTTCATTTGGAATTCTCTTCCATCCAATTTGAAATCCTGTCCCTCGAAATCATTATTCAAATCTCGCTTAAAGTCTTTTTTGTTGGCACGCTAACTTATAACTACCTGCCGCTCGTATCATAAAGTTTGCCTCTGCGTCAATTTTTGGTACTCCATCTTTATTCTCTTCATGACTTCATGATGCTGTATCTCAGTACGTTCTGTATACACGCTTTGTAAGTTACGAACTCGTGTATTAGCGTATAATCATCTCTCTAGCTCTTAAATAACTCATGTATATAATCATCGACTGCTACTTTTGAGGCTATATATATATGTACGTTTTATTCACCGCCTCTAAGCTCAAAAGACCCTATTTAGCATCTACATGTCATTATACGTCTTACTTATTCTTACCATTTATGCCGTTTTACATATGTATATATTCACGTACTCATTCGGGATAGATCAAGCCCTCTGGGGTTTTATTCCCGCCACATATGCGGCCATCAACTCTATAAGATATCACTATTCTTATACTATACTGCTGTACATATATGGTGAATAAACTCAATTCAAATTCAATATTCCATACCCCAATATTTCAAGCACGTGAAATCAGACGAAACTTATGTGCGGGGAATGCGACTTCCACATCCCTGGCTGGACATGCTAGTGGGGAACCCTCAATCCCAGGTTAATTACCATTGGTGGAGTTTACGTCCAACAAATGCAAAACTGAGCTCCGGCCCTATGTTATTTAGCGATGCATTCCCCTACGGACCCTGTTGCCTCGACGGAGGTCTTTGCGCTCATCCAGGGCTTGTTTCTTCTTGAGTTTGATGCTAATGCTGTTATATGAATTAGGTCTTTGGATTATGGACGCGAAAATTCCTTAATGGAGACGACTGAGACGCTTGTATTTCAACATCACGAAGAAATGGTGACTATTTTGTAGATTTCATTTGCTGCTAGAAAGAAATTTTATTTGGATAGATATAGATTTTCGACCAGCTACGTAACAGACCATTAATTAAAATGGACAGACTTTAGTATCAGAATGATATCGCTTCCTAATTGACTTATCTATAACAGGTGGATTGATTCGTGAATGTTCGACGTCTAGATCTCTACGAATTTACATGCTGTTATTTACTTTGAATTATTTCTATTTTTATTTAAGTTTTCCAACTTCCACAGACATTTCCTTTCTAACCGATTACATTTGTTTACAGTTTCAAAACGTCGTACCTTATGGCTGAACAAATTAACGATGAGGGTGTTCCTCCAAATCTAATGTCTCAGCTACCTTTCTTTTTGGCCGAAATTGATTCTCCTAGTGAAACATCTTTACATAGTGATTTTGAATATTCGTTAGACGCAATTGATGATATGTGTTTCAATCCATTGCAGCTTAACAATGACGATGCGGACATTTACGTAACTGAAGATAATCAGTATGAGAAAGCATACTGGAATGATATTAACTCTCACCAATCCAAATATTATATAGAACAATCTTTCACATCTAGTATTAGATCAAACGGCATTACCGAAAACCGGTCCTTTTCTGTTATACATTTTAATGCCAGAAGCCTACGTAAACATTATTCAGAAATCCTGGCTTTGTGTTGCAGTTTGAATTTTAATTTTTCTGTTATTGGAATCTCCGAAAGCTGGCTGAATCCCTCGACGGAAAATTTATTTGATATTCCCGGCTATCGGCCTTTTTGTTCCTCCAGATCTAAGAAAAAGGGTGGCGGTTTAATATTATATGTGAAGGATACCACAACAAATTGTACCATTATTGAAGAGGCTTCATATCGTGAAGATGATGGAGAGTATGAATCACTATTTGTTCAACTTGACATGGGAAAGCAATATTATACAGTTAGTATTATCTACAGACCACCAGGAAAAAATGTAGTCATTTTTAACGATAGCCTAAAATCTCTTCTGGACAAATTAAAACTTGAAAATAAAAAATGCATACTTATGGGTGATTTCAACATTGATTTATTCAAGACAGATAAGCATGGCCCTTCTAAAAATTTTAGTGAATTACTAAAATCTTATTATTTTTTTCCAAAGATAACAAAGACGACTAGGGTAAAATCTCGGTCAGCAACTTTAATTGACAATGTTTATCAAAATTTTCATGAGGATAGTTTGTTGTCTGGAATATTACTTACTGACATAACCGATCATTTCCCAGTCTTTCATATAAATAGGGCATTAGACTTTGTATCTCCTGTTTCACATTCTTATACATATAGAAAATTTAATGAGGAAAATAAAATAAATTTCGAACAGAAAGTAAAGACCATGGATTGGAGTGAGGTCATTAATGAATCCGACGATGTTAATAATGCTTTTGAATCATTTTCTAACAAATTTCTTTCTGTATACAATGAATGTTTCCCTATGATGTCGTCAACTTTTGCAAAAGTATATATTAAGAAGCCGTGGATAACTCGATGCATTCTGAACTCAATTCGCGAAAAAAATAGACTCTATAGACTACATAAGAAAGCAAATAGAACTGAAATCACTCGTCAATACAAACAGTATAGAAACAAATTGAATCATACATTAAAATTAGCTAAGAAATTATATTATGAGAAAAAATGTAATCAGTGCAATAGTGATATCAAAGGCACGTGGAAGGTCTTGAACGACCTTATGAACCGCAAGAAGAATACTTCCTTACCAAATACATTTAAAGTCAATGACCATGATAGATCGGATCCCTTAACAATTGCAAATGGATTCAATGATTACTTTAGTACAGCTGCCTCTAAACTTGGAGACAAAATTCCAACATGTTCTCGAAATTTTGAAGATTTTTTATCAAATGTTTATGAAAACCAATTTAGCTTTGAACCCTGTTCACTAAAAGATATTACCGTTATTGTAAGTAACTTGAAAAATTCAGCCTGCGGAATTGATGGGGTGCGTACTTCTGTACTCAAATCAGTTTTCAACATAATAGGTCTCCCATTATGTCATATTATAAATTTGTCTTTCAAATCTGGTGTAGTACCCGATCCTTTAAAGGTAGCTAAAGTGACGCCGTTGTTTAAAAATGGGGAGAAATATTTATTTGAAAATTACAGACCTATATCAGTTTTGCCTTGTTTCAGTAAAATAGTCGAAAAATTAGTAATAAGTAAGATGTTTGATTTTTTAGAAAATCACAATATAATTTGCTCCAATCAATATGGTTTTCGGAGGAATCATTCAACATTTTTAGCTGTATTATCCCTCCATGACAAATTGGTAGCGGCAAGAGAGGCCAAAAAATATTCAATAAATACATTTCTGGATCTATCAAAAGCGTTCGACACGGTGGACCATGATATTCTCCTGCATAAATTAGCTCATTATGGGTTTCGGGGGATTTTTAATGACTGGTTTCGAAGTTATTTGTCATCTCGCACTCAGTGCACACAATATAATGATACCTTGTCAGCCTACAAACCAATATCATGTGGTGTACCACACGGTTCTATTTTAGGTCCTATTCTTTTTCTGATTTATATAAACGACTTGTCCTCAGTAAGCAGCATCGTTGAACTAATTCTTTTTGCAGATGATACCTCGGTAATTTTCGCTGATGACGATCCGAAACTCTTGTTTGAGATTATGACGTTGGAACTTAATAAACTATCCGACTGGTTTTCATGCAACAGATTATCTTTGAATATTAAAAAGACTAAATTTATGATAATAAGTCCGTCTAAGAAATGTAAAATGCCAAAGCATAATGATTTATTATTTCCGGAATCTCTATCGAAGAAGTAGACCAATTCAAATTTCTTGGAGTAATTTTTAACAATAAATTAAACTGGCTCTCGCATATTGAGGATATAAGGAACAAGGTTAGCAGGAATATAGGGGTAATTCGTCATATTAAGGATAATTTGAATAGAAAAACTCTTTTCATTCTATACTACTCACTTATATATCCATACTTATCATATTGCAATATCGTTTGGGGAAATACTTATCCTACCCATCTTCAACCGTTGCTGCTGTTACAAAAAAAGGCTATACGCTTAATCACATTTTCGTCACAATATGACAATACCGCTCCATTATTCCAAAAATTACAAATATTGTCCATGAAACAAATGAACGACTACCAGGTGTTAATTTTTGTTGACAAATTTTTCAATCACACAGACCTAATTCCAAACACTTTTAGATCATATTTTTCAAAATTATCTTCTGTCCACAGGTACCCAACTAGACAGGCTAAATTAAATTTATATCGCGATTTTTACTATTCTTACTTATCTTTTTATAGTACTAAAATAAAGGGTCCTAAAATATGGAACAATTTACCCTCTGAGTCAAAATCTCACGTTTCGCTCTCACTATTCAAATCAAGGATAAAATCGTATTTATTAATGGAACATAATTAGACATCTATTTTGTTTGCCGTCTGTGGAAGTTGGAATTTGTTTTATACAAAATTGAATTTTCTCACTATAATTGAATTTACCGCATATTATCATCCTTGTAAATATAATTATTATTTTGGGATAAAACAAACCCCTCGGGGTTTTCATCCCGCCACTATTATATTTTGTTTACTAAGCATTATTGTTATTCATGGTGAAATAAAAATCAAATCAAATCAAATCAAATTAATGTGTATATGAAATGACTTGGGTACGAACTGACATGGAAAGTGTCAGTAACCTATATCGGTATGAGAATATCAGATTGAATAAAATAACGTTTTGTCATGGCAACCTTTGGACAATTGAAAAAACCCATGTTGCGAAATCGAACCCTGCATGTTGGTTGATGGTAAGGCGTTTATGTCCCCGAAGATTCAGCGAAGAAAAAGCAGATGCAAATTAACGTGCTTTAATTTGAGATAATTCGAAAACATCTTTGAAACGCGTGTTCTTGCAAGCATCCTGAGTCAGCAGTACCGGTATTCATTGTTTAGGCACAGTTTTGCTAATAGACACGCCAAGAGAAGATACTGGAGCAAAATATGCATTAGCTGCCCAGAATATGGACTCGTTTCATTTCATATGGACCGCCATCCTCCGTATATAAGATCTAAACTGGCACAGAAATTCAAAATCTGACATGCGCTATTCGGAGATGATATGGAAATGATCTAATGATCGGGGGACGACAGGGGGCGACAACTGGGATCAGACGCCAAATGTATAGATGGCGCTCTAGAAAGATCGCATGCGTACATCCGGTCTCTTCAGTTGTCTACGGGGACATTCTCAACAGAGTCATGACTTCGTGATAGTGAGATCACGACCCACGTAAGTGGGAGCCATGTCACTAATCTGACAGCGAGGCTTCCTCTTACATCATCTCTCCAATGAACTTTTTTCGTCTTTATTAACTGTCAAGATTCAATTCAAAAATCTGGAATCTTAACCCACAAATTAAAATAATTTTAAGCTGTTTTGTCGTCTATTATTAAACAACAGTTGAACGTTTGACAAGGGAGACAACTCATTTTGCTTCGTTTAACAGTTGATTGTGAAAAAAAGTTCACCAGTTTCTCGCGTTTTTACAGTTATCACTCAGTAGATGTCATATACATCGGGTAGTTTAGTACTATTACCGAGAGACTAATCTGTGCAGCTTAGCGCAAAAAAATTGGGGGGATGGCACTCGGCACGGTCTCGTACCATAATATAGGACATATTACCTCGACCCGGACTGCTAGGAATCCATATTGGCATCCATGTTAAAAGCACAGTACCACGCCGGAACTCCGAACAGCGCATGTCAGCTGTATGACTTCCGTTACCATGGAGATCAGCATGAGACGAAAAACCAGGAGAAACCCCTCAAATTAGAAGAGATCCTTCGTGGGTAGAATCAAGGGAATATCCATTTCATTTTAATATATACTTTATCTCTTGATGAGGGAGCAACACAACGAGGACTATGTGAGCGGAAACACATCCTGTAGCATGTAGTGTGCCTCACGTGCGGCTGATCACGGTTTACTCCGGAGCGGTGCAAAATCCTCACACCATTAATGCACGAGGTACAAAAAATACACAAAGTGTGTCAAAATCATGCACAGCCGTGTGCACCTTTTATACACACACGTAAGTCTTGTACACATCGATGTGTACTTTCGCCATAATTTGCTTGGAAAAGTCCACAAAGCAGTGTATAAAGTGTACACACTACGTTGTGTATGATAATTTTTGACACACTTTGTGTACTTTTTGTACACAGTAGTTTTGAGAGAGTGTGACTTCGACGGAATAGGCGGAGCAGTCGCGAATGGAGGGATGGCTACCACTTCCCCATAGAGCCTCTTCTCGTAGTAGGGAGTCTCGTGGGACTAGAATGCGAATGCGAGATTCTGCATGTAAGAGAACGTAGAGACACTCCGGAATAAAGGAAGATAAAACACCACATCTGGAGTCTGATGTTCTTTTATATACCAACGAATTCCAAGTACACACAATCCTGGACCAAGTCCTGTCAATACAAAGATACAATTTATTTGTAAAGTTTGTTTATCAAAATAGGACTGGTATTTTACTTACATGGTAACCATGGTGATAACAGACCAACGCGATACCATGCCTAAGATACTTCAAGTTTGTGATGCGGGGAAATGCACCCTAAGTGTGATATCGAAATGGAGAATGAATATCAGAAGGAAGTACCCGTCTCCTTATCAAGGAACTAGAACTATTAATGAATGACTGGAACAATTAATCAATGACTAGAACAATTAATCAATGACTAGAACAATAACTGCATAGTGAAATTAACAATTGATTAAGTTGACAAATAATATGACAATTCATGACTCGGCATGGACAGTGACAATGACATAATGAATACCAGAAATAGCGAATTATGACTAGAATATTCAATGCATTAATTGGTGAATCATTGCTGACAAATTAATCAAAGGACATTGACTTATTAAGTAATCATGAGGCTGACTGATAATTATCAACATGAAGTGGACCACTGACAGAATCCACCCAACAATATATGCCGAAAGCATTATTCATGTAATTTACGGTAATACATTCTTACCCCCAACTGCCACTTGGGGAGTTCGTTACACACTTCTCCAGTTACACACCATTAACATGCTGATCATGGATGCACATCATCATATTTCTGGGCCTCCAAGCCTCTGCAGAAATCAGAAAATGTCGCATTAAATGCAGGATACAAAACGAACAAAATGGCTGAAACGCATGGTCAAGACGGAGTCACGTGATCTCTAAACATACAAACTTATTCCCTGAGCAGAAATAATTGCTCTAACAAACTTAGTATTTCATTAATACATTATTCACAAGTATTACAATCTATCAATACAGAAAATAACGTCTCAAAGACGTCTTGAGGGACGGATTCCTAGCAGTAATACCAAAACCCTAACTGCAGGCGGGAGTGGTTAAGGACTGGATTCACAAATACAATAGAGGTCCCTAATGGCCTCTACACTCCCCCGCTTGTCTGTTGTCGTCCCTGACAACATATTACTGTCGGTTACAATAAGATACAAATTAAGCCTACTGCTTAATTCCGGCTAACATCTGTACTAACAATAACTGTGTCTGGCTGATGTTGTGAGTGATGGGACCGCTGAGGCAGGCGATGTCGCGGATGCTGGCGAGGCTGTGGAGTTCGAGCCAGAGCAACCTGTGAGGCCAGTGGATGACCCAGCTCAAGGTACCCAGGTGGAAGTCGGAGATATTCCTGGTCAGCAAATAACAGGGGAGCTTGGAGCCAACGACAGAGAAGGATCTGAGGACATGGATCTTGAGATGCCCAGACGGAGAACGGCACGTTCCACGGCGGGTTCCCACAGTAACCCATGCAAACTTCCAAGGTCTGTCTTGGAACAGGAAGCCGCTGCTAATGTAGATCCCATTGTGTTAGCGAACATCAGACTCCAGATGTGGTGTTTTATCTTCCTTTATTCCGGAGTGTCTCTACGTTCTCTTACATGCATATATTGAAGGCGCGTTGCAAAACCTCACTTTAGTTAGACACTACAACAAGCTGTATTTGTGGGATAGATGTCCAGGGGCGTCGTTAGGGGGGGTCGTCCGGTGCGAACGACCCCCCCTTGGACGCGCCAAGAAAAAAAAACAGAAGAAAAAGCAAAAACAAAAAAACAAAACAAAAAAAGCAAAAGGGAAAAGAAAGAAACAAAAATGTCCGTCTCCAGGCTCGTAAGCATGCTTCGTTCCAGTAGTGACGTGTCAGTTCGCTCAACAATGGGTTTACCACACGCTTAAAACTAAAGTGTTGTAAAGTGTTGAAATAACACTTTAAAGTGCTGTCCCTGTGGACACACTTAAAGGGTTATTGCAACACTTTACGAGTAGGTTTCGACACTTAGTTTTAAGCGTGCACGACTTCCCGTTTTATGGTAATAAAGTGGATTATGAACTGTAGCTCTGTTCATGAGACTCCACCCTTGACAGATACTGCAGGGGAACTCTCAACGGATAAAGCAGGCGAAGTTAATATTCAATTAATCATTAACACTAACTCGTGTGTTTTTTCCCTTCTGCTCGATGCGTGTGGATTTGATAATGAAGCATCGGCAGCCTCGGTCTACCGTTGGCGAAGTGCAAAAACGGGCAATAAACTGAAAGCTGTATATGTATAAGCTTTGCTGAAGGCTAAACTACATTCGTGATATTTCATTTCCGGAAAATATATCAGTTTAATTTTTTTTCTAGTCAGTATTTTACCATGGCCACGTTTTAATGAGTGATATTAGTTTCATTTTTCTAGTCAGTATTTCACCATGGCCACGAGATATAGTCCATGATACACAGTTTGATATTCTACACAATATTATTGTGATATTTTCAGCAAAAGTTTAATGTTCACAGTCATGAAATGACATATGGATCGGAAAGTGATCTGATTTTAGTTTAGTTTTAATCATTTTAACATGGTTACAGTGGCGTCAGAAGCGGAGGGGCCAGCTCCCCCCCCACCCCTCACTTTTAATTTAGGGGGGCCTGAATATCTTTTGGCCACTCACTTTTCAGCATCCCTAACTGACCATGTCCCCACATCAAAATTACAGATAGAGTGCCAGGACGTGTAGTGATGTGTTATAGGCTCGTTTTGTTTGTGTTAAACCAGGAAGTCAAATGGAGTCCGGCATATTCTTCAATATCGATGCGGGTTTATGCGAAACAAATGTGAAAATAGAACCACAAGTCTATATACATTGTGTTCAGATTTGTTTCCGGGAAAACGGGTAAATCGCATCTCCGGCAACCGGAGACCCCGGAGCTTCCGGGGCCTAGGCGGCCCCTGGACCCTCGCCTGTCAGGCTCGCTCATTTTAGCTTTGTGTAAATGAATCGCTATCATATTGGTTTTAATGTTCTATGATGTAAAGGTCATCCGTTTTTTGTGTGTTCTTTTTATGTGATAAATATAACTAAACAGTCAAATGGATTCAGGTATGAAGTATGATTTTTTTCAATATCGATGAGTGCTTATAAATGCGAAACATACGTGAAAATAGAACCATAAATCTGCATACATTACGTTCGAATTTATTTCTGGGAAAACGCTTAGAACGTGTCTCTGGAGATCTGGAACTTCGGAGCTTCCGGGGCCTAAACGGCTCGTGGACCCTCGCCTGTTGGGCTGTGAGGATTTCCTTGTTTTATCTTTGTGTGAATGAATCGTATCTGTAGGCATATTGGTTTCCCTCCCAAGAACTATAAGTCATCGTTTTGTATGTTTTAAATATAACTAGAACGTCAATGATGAAGGCATGAGGTGCGATGTTTTCAATATCGATGCATGCTTATAATTGCGAAAAAATATCGTGAAAATAGAATCATAAATGTGCATGCAAATGTGTGTTTTATTTCCGGAAAAGCGTTCAGAACGCATCTCCGGCTATCTAGGACCCCGGAGCTTCCGGGGCCTAGGCGGCCCCTGGACCCCCGCCTGTTGGGCTGTGATAGTGGTCCCCCACTTCCAATTACGTTCCGACGCCACTGGGTTAGCCTACGAGGTATATAGGCCCAAAGCATTATTATTGTGTTTTCAAGATGACAAGAGAATAAAATATTAGACTGATATTTGACAAATGACGTGTTAGTTTAATTGTTGGAAATCGCTCAGAATGCATCTCAGGCCATCTAATGTCTCAGAGCTGTATAATATAACCATAAATCTGCATACATTATGTTCAGATTTAATTCCGGGAAAACGCTTAGAATGCCTCTCCGGCGATCTAGGACCCCGGAGCTTCCGGGGCCTAGGCGGCCCCTGGACCCTCGCCTAAAGTGCTATGATAATCGACCCCCCTTTGAAAAATCCTAGCGACGCCCATGATGTCGGTCTAGTACATAAAAATCCTGCCCATGTGGATACTTGCAATCGGATTGCTATTCAGTATCCAGTATTCTCCTGAACGAGCTTCTTTCTACAATTATATGGCCTAAGAGCGACGAAATTCAACAAAACTCCTCTTTTGTTGGTGAATCAATTGTTAAGATTATTAGCATTTCCCCAACATTTGGTGAATGAGAAAGGGGCGAACTCGATTCAAACTTGGCTCGAAAATATTGCAAATAGAGAGAAACAATTACTATTCTAAAGATACCGATATCTACTGAATGAACTTTAATTGGGGATTGATTACTGTAACAGTTACTATAAGCAAAGGCTATAAACATTGATAATTATTTATAGGTTTTCTAGGGTCCCTAATTAATCATTGGATTTTTTTGCCGTGATCACGGCTGGATTATTGCGGTGCACAATATAGATTACTGATATCATTGCCTAATTGGTTGGAAAGCGAAAATGTCGTGGTGGGTAATTAAGTCCATGTTGTGATTATCGCACTTTATATTTCAACGTAAAGACAGTTGCACTGTTCTATATCGTATCATTTATTTCGTTCGTCGTAGGCAGCCTACCGCTTCACATTTTTGTGTTCTACGACAAGGTCAGCTATAGATGGCGAAGTCTTAGTGGATACACATTCTCCTTCATCTTAATATTCTCCCGACTCTCCTTATTTCCTTAACCGTTTAACAAATTGTTCGATTTCTGTCCAATTTCAATGACGTTAAGCAGATATCGCGTACCCAAATTCCGGTCCCTATGTCAAAGGACAAGGTCACTGCCTAAAAACCAAGAAATCATCGAAATTCATTTTTGTTTGAGTGGATACATGGATACATCAGTTGGAGACGATACGTCAGGTACTTAATCATCAAAGGTTACATAGGTCAAGGTCATCGTCACCGTGTCCCACCCCACCCCTCAAGTCCCCACACTCAAACAGAAAATTATTGAAGACATTGTCGCTGTCATTACTCCAACCCAACGAGGTGGATTTGTTGTCAAACTTCAGGAATACCTAACGCTTATGGCAACAAGAAACGTATTGAGGTCGAAAGATCTAATATGAGGACTACTGAGGATTAAAATAAACTTAGAAAACCATTGAAAATCACATGTTTGTCATTGGATGCCTTCAAGTTAGTGGGAAGTGATGTTTTGGGTACCAAGATTGAGGTCAGTAGGTCAACGTTAATGTCACTGATCACCAGAAATTCACAGTAACGCGTAAGACTAATAGATTTGGTTTTAATGATGTAGTCCTTAGTGCCAGTTAGACTATTGTTATTACGTGGGAAAAGTATATGATGCAGGCCGTCATGAAAAGCAGCCATTTTAGGTTGAGGATGTAACAAATGTTGAGATAAATAAATTATCTATCTATCCTTCTACGCGCTCTTGACATTACCTGAATATAACTTAAATACAATGTGAGTCAGCGAACTAGCCTATGTTTATGTATACTATGATTGTCTTTTGTGAATTTGGTGCTAATACTGTTACATGAGCAGTGTGACTAACGTCACAGGACCTACGAAGTAGGGTAGGCATTAGGACTCCGACGCAAACTGAACTCTTGGAAATCCCCACCCCCAGTTGAAATCCTGCCTATATTAAGATGGACAATGCCCAAGTCAGAATCACCAGTGATTTTCATCAAAAATCACCAGAAATTTTCATCAAAAGTAGGTCAGCTCAGAACTTGTTGGTAACAGTCTCCTAATGCGCCTTCATTCCAAAAATAAATAACGATCGCCGATTTAATTTTACAATTTTTTAACTAAAGGAACAGATTGAATAATAAAAAGTTCAGTAGATTTCAGGCTTTACGTGTGAAAATGCATTTACATCTCTTTAATGGTTTTCAGTGCCCTTGTCCAGGACCAAAACAACTTTTTGAATCGCATTATTTTCCCAACAATACAACAAATTCTTATATATAGTCCTATAGTAGAAAGGTAGCATTTATGTAGTTTACGATAATTCAACTCAAGACCAACACCTTCTCGGCACAAGATAATAATGATTCTATGTCATTCTCCTGAGCATGACCGGTACAAAGACGAATAAATAGCATCTCTATATCACGTTGTTATCTAGATATATGAGACAACACATTTTGGGTATCGGCAATCTGATGAATGTAGAATTTGAGGATTGTACTTAGCATCTTAAATACAGCCTCTTAATACTGATTACATATCTGTTTAATTTCGTTTCCCATAATGTAGCACTTAATCAAAACATGTGTGTATATAGCAAAAGTGTGTGTCTCAAGTTAAGGGCAGCTGTTCAAATGTCCCCTGGAACGGTAATAAATTAATAAAGACGTCAACATGTGAACTCATAGAATCTGCACTGTCGATGGTTTAATGTAATACCGGTACCATCTGTTGTGATATTTTTTTAACTCCCAGAAAAATCTGTTCATTTTTGTCTCCCCTACTCTGACCTCTAAGAACAATTTAATTATTACACCATGACAGTATTAACTGCATTCTCGAATCTCAAGCCTATCAGACTGTTGGTTCAGATCTGTTTATAGGCCTATTGGGGGTGACCCAGCTACACTGCTGTGACCTCTAGCTCTCAAAACAATTACGGATGGCATATCCCACCAGGTTTTGTACTGTGTTTTGTATACAGTGAAACATACAGCCAAGGGTTCCCGATGGGCATGAGAGTGCACTCGCGGAGCCACAAATAAATAGTAAAACAATAATTATAAATCAAGGTTCTAATGTCAACGGTTCTCCTTATTTTGCCGACGAAAGGATTCGGATGGACTGACTGACTGACTGACTGACTCACTCACTCACTCACTCACTTACCGGACAATTTGCGATCTGTAGCCTACTTCGTAGGAATATGGAATATGGAAAAGGTATTTGGATTATGGACGCGGATATTCTTTAATGGACGACGGTTGACTTATGAATGACGAACCAGACGCTTGTAATTTGCAATTGAACAAATACGCTCATTAAATCATCCTCGAGTCTCCATGTTCATATTGCATTGCAAGCCATGTGGTCCTTGACGCCCATACATGTAATTATAATGCTAATACATTTACATATAGCCTTGAAAGAATTTCACTGATGCTAGTAAGGTATTTGCGTCAGTGTCACATTTGTATCTTTTCATCCTATATATTCCGATGTCATTTTCTGGAGTATGAGTGTATTGGTTCCCATTTGATTGTAAATGACATGAATCCAATAGGTATATGAGCTCATTTCAGCTTACATATGGCATGAACAATACATTTGATCGTATAATCGGACACGAAGTCTGAGCAAAACATGCATATATTGTTCTCCTGGCTTTTGTTCAGGTCATAAGTATAGGCTATATTATCAGGGTGACACAATCCCATATATACATACAACAGTAAGTAGTCCATATCAATTTGTTCCGAAGACTTGACAAATGGCTCAATTTGTCTTTATAGGCTATTACGTCAAGACTTGGTTTCGAGTGTATAATACCATCTTTTGTGCGGATTTGAAATCAGATATTCCATTTATACATTTATAGTTAGAACATATTCATGCGATTTCAGTATACATCTCGCATTAGTGACATGACCTACTGAATCTAAGTACAATATAGTTCAAAGGCTATATACTATCTCAATGTAAACAAACGGTGAGTTGAACCGACGTGCGTCGGAATGAGATTAAGTGGCTTTTTCAGAGCTTATATGAGGGGGTATAACTGACACACCACAAAATACACACCTATATATACCTCACATGGAATCAATCTAGCTAAAACTGTATTGATAATTATGAAAAATATCATGGTTTAATGCGTTTGTATTCATCTAATTTGCACGTGTCATTTAAATTTGGACATATTAAACTATATATGTGTTATCCTTTTCAATCAAGCATCAAGCCTGTGTAAGGACGTTAATTGTATAATATTAGACAATTCCATATGATACTAAACTGGTTAATTAGGCGAGTTGGCTGTAAAATAAATATGAATGACCTAAAAAGTATGCATATACTTGTATATTTGGAGATGGTCAATATGCCAATCATATAACATATCCGAACTCGTGCATGACATGAATATTGTACAGCCAAAACAGAATGGGACACGCCCATTGACTTAAGTTCAAAAGTAAATATTTAGGCATTGAACAGTACATATTATGGTACGGTATTCTCGCCATGCAGCCCATTTGTATACCAAAGCCCCACTCACAATTTGTGTTCACATATCTAATAGACGCATACATTGACGTCAATTTTGTACTTTTTCTTCCAAAAGAAATATCCAGCAAACGCCAGGATTGGAATCCATTTTTTTTTTTAGATAGTCGTGTTTATTTAATAGTTCAAGCCTTCAGTTTTTGCAATAATAAGATGTCACGGAATAAAAAGTAACAGGATAAATAAATAAATACATGCTACATGTATTTTGGGGGAAAATGGGTAGAGCTGCCTCGGTATGTTCTTTAGAAACAGTGATAGTTGCTTATGCAATATACAGACTATGAACGGATTGGAAAATCTGTAAAAATTATACAATTACATAAAGATCCCACTACATATTAACCGAATATTGTACAACTGGTTAGAACACGAGGTTTCTATCACTGGTACTCCAATTAAAACATGACCTCCGTGTCATATCGGAGTGTAAAATACACTTCAACGCACTATAGAATTGTGGTAGGTTGTATGACAAACAGGTACCGCTTCAGCAATGTAAATTTTAAGATTTAACATTCATATAACGTGAGCTTCATACTTATGACGTTAACACCTGAATTCAACAACAGGAAAACATAATTTGCCTTCCCCCGTTTGCCTTCGTATTCGTATCGGCCAGGCAAGTAGGATTTATCCCCCTTGGTTATGGATAAAGATTTGCAAGAGAAATTTAGAAAACTTTCATATTAAATGAATTTCCTTCCTGTCTTACCATCATCTTTGTGTACACAATATCGTCGAGGAATTGATCTCACATATTTCCGTATTATATCAACATATTATTCTCCGTACTGTCAGAAGTTTAGAGTTACGGTATATAAAATATACAGTAAGAGATGGTAACATCTTCGGCAAACAAGCAAATGGCATAGCAACTCTAATTATAGCAATAGAAACTGATTGATGCAGCCATGCACGAAGAAGTACCCCGTGGAAATAATATTAGAATAATCTGCTAAAAGTAATAGCCAATGAATAAACGACGAGGGAGACTGGTTCGCTGTCTTCATGAAATCTCGTAATATACCTACACAAACCGAGTTTATGCGGATGAATTGCTGAAGGACAATCCGATTGGAATCCGGGCGGAAATGACAAAGGGCGTCAGTTGAGTCAAAACAAACACGGACAAACTGATATCGAAACTACCAGAGGGGATGAAACATAAGACACTTCACCTTCACCTGGCTTTTAATTCGCTCAAATACGGACATATTAGGAGAGGAAGCGAGGTCGCGGACAGTGTGATTCGGAACTCTCACACCATTACAACAACTGCGTTTTTCAACACCTCCATATGTCATGCACACCATGATCATAACCTGTATAACTATATAAATAATAAGGTCCTACATCAACAGACAAATGTATGAATTGTCTAGATCAAGCCTGAGACGCAGAGAATCAACTGCATGGGAAAGACAAAAAGTCAATAAAATTCCAGAATCCCAAATTCTCAAATACAATAGAAACTTTTTTTGAATTCCCATTGAGAGGATCTGATAATAGAAAATTTATGCAGCAGTTAGTTGCCTTAAAATTCTCTCAATAAAAACTTATGAAAGAACAGCAATATCAGCTTAGAAGGAATTTTTTACTGTAACACCTCTCCATTATATTTGCATCTTTGTTATGAAAAAGTCAATACAACTGTATAATATAGACATCTTCAATCTGGGATATCACGATCGTGCAGGCCAGATAATATTACCCACTATATGCACCAGGGTAAAATTTTAAAAGACAACTCCTGAAAAGTGAGTGCCACTATGACGGCAAGACAAGGAACAATGGAACAATGGGCGAAGCCCTGAAAGTATTTCCATGTCTATTGATTCAAGACAATGTGCTCTTCAGAACAGTCACAGCTGCTAGAGTCAAAACTAGCATACATAACTTGGGAAAACTTCAATGCTGATCATTGTTAGAGGTATGAAGTGCTAGTTCCCTTAGTAATGGTTGAATGTGCTTTGAAATTAGATGGGCTGAATTAAATTATTCTACCGCTGACTTCCACGCGCAGACAATTCATTACAACCGATAAATAGCCCCTTTCTTGCAGAATGATATCACCAAGTGCCTTAATTCCAAGATCCTTAAAGCCGCGGGCATACGATCAAGTTTTCCTTGAACATTACGGGCACAGCTATGGATAAACGGTTTGCACCAGCTTATGCTTACATTTACATAGCTGATTCGGAAGAAAAAGTTCTCCTCAATTGTCCGATTAGACCTTTGCTTTGGGTTAGATATATTGACGATATTTTTGGACTCTGGAATGGTACCATAGAGGAATTCAAAGAATTCGTCCAAATACTTAACTCTCATAAATCCAACATTCAGCTTTAATATAACGTCCAAACCCACTCAGTACCGTTCTTAGATGTGGTTATATACAAAGGCAGCCGGTTTGCATCCACAGGACTATTTGATAGTAAAGTTTACTTCAAACCCACCGATAGCCACCAGCTTCTGCATCATACCTCGTTCCATCCTCATTATACTTTCCCTGGCATAGTTAAATCTCAGTTTTTTAGATTTCGTCGAATCTGCAGCAATGATTGTGATTTCTGTATGGCATGCAATATCCTTACTCGAGCCCTCGTCAAACGAGGGTATTCAGCTCGAAAACTGGGAAAGATTAAAATAGAGATAAACAAACAGTATGCTATTCCAACATCAGCCGCCACTCGTATTAAAAAGAGGACGGCATTTCTCCCCTTGATTTTAAAATACTCTCGAAATGCAGGCCAGATTTCTTTATTTATCCGGGAAAAAACACGAAATTCTCAATTCTAACTTGTTATAGGCGGTCGTCTAATCTTAAAGATGTTTTGGTCCGCGCGAGACTTCAACTATGAGTTATGTTCAGATCATGAACAGTCCGGTTCCTTGTTATATACTATCAGTCATGTACTGACCATGAACCTCCATATTCTCTTTTAGATAGATGACGCTGCACTTCCGGTCATACGGGTTGTTTAGATATTTATCTTTCTTGCAGTCATTTGCATTTTATACGCAGTTGTTCTGAGACAGAGCAGACGTATTTTACGTTGCTCTGAACTACTATTTTATTCAGTTGTTTTACTTGAATTTCGTACATGACCACTGGCTTTTTTACTAGTTTTTGTAACAAGATATATTTTTAACCAAGTATAGAATATCGCTGCTTTTCGCAACCGGAAACTACTTTTCATATGATGTGTTGCAAACAAATCTGGGGCATTCTGCAAAAATAATCCATTGTATTTGATCTGTTTCCCGTACTTCTTCAATCACACCGATGCCGATTTACCAAGGCGGCAAAACGAATTTAAGAAGGCCAAACGGCATGACTTTGAACTAGTACAAGCCGGCCAGTGTGACAAATGCGATGCATTTCTTGGATATCACATTTCTGCGTTAATTTGACACCGATCGAGCTCAATTAAGTAGATATTATTCAGGTTCATCCTGATATCAAACTCACGGATTATTTTACATCCCCTATACTCCCGATAAAATTGTGCGAGCAAAAAATGAAATCTGAACTGAAAGGTATGGCCGACAGGAATATCTCTCTCAGTCCTTCCCGTGTATATTAGCCAGGCCGGAGCCCCCATCATCCAAGTACAGTTTAATTAAGTTGTACCCTTGTCCAGCAAGAGACAGTATAGACTATGGAAAATTATCTTTGAAACCTTTTTGAACGTTGATCGCAGGTATTAAATTTTGAGGATACCGGTGCTGGCAACCAACACCAAGAAGTTGAGGATAAAAGGGGATTCAGGACGTTTGAAAATCTGCGTTCGTGTTTTTGACAAAACCTTTCAGATAAAAGTGAACCGGGTTACTCTGCGAAATATACTAAGAGGAAAGTTTTCATTCTGAAACCTGTCAGCATTATATAAAAGCCAGGGGCCCGCTCAGCGTCCATTGGAACTAACCAATTTCCAAATCATTTCATTTTAAGTTCACTTAAGGGATTCATTCTTCTTTCTGATTTTATTAATCACTAAAATAAACTGGGCCACCATCATTGACAAATGACCGAATATCATTCGTATCATAAAGCTATATAGGAATATCTTTTGTTGAACGAAAAGATGTTGTGGGATTACAAGCGTCGGGTCCGTCATTCATAATTTAGCTTGTCGTCCATTAAGGAATATCCGCGTTCATAATCCAAAGACCTATTCCATATTCCATTACAGTATTAACAGCAAATTCTAAAAGACAATCATAGTATACATAAACATAGGCTAGTTTCCTGTAAGAGGGAAGCCCTTAACTGTTTTCAATGATGCCGGCAAGCTATCTTGATATTCCAAAAATACCAAATCCGCCGACCAGCACTCCTAATCCACAATACCCGCTGCAAAGTGGTCATCTAGAGAATGGTGTATCTCACGCTTTGATTGTGACTGTTCACATGAGTACCATGAGGATATTGCGGTACATGGGTTCACACGGCCCCTAGCCTCAGGCTAAGCGGAATTAGATACAAGTTACGAAGCGCAACGCCATAGATCCTGCACTTTACGCTCGTATTTTGCTATTAGCATGCGACACGTATCGCCAAATTTGAGAAACCTTGAGTGGGGGCGCTTGGTGGCACAGTCCTGTTTTATAAGTTTCTGCAACAATGTTTTGTTACGTTGATTAAAATCGTCACATTTAACACAGGATCTAGCAAATATTACTGTCCAGAAAGGGATAGCTTACGATGTCGTAATTGTAATCATTTATTTTGCCATAAAAAAAAATTCTCATATGAACAGCCGCAATCAAAGCGTGACTGAGATATATCATTCTCTAAATGACGACTTCACAACAAATATTATGAACACTGATAAGCGATACGGATTTGATATTTTTGGAACATCATGATGTCTTGCCGGCAAATTGAAAACTGTTGACCGCTTCTCTCTTGCAGGAAACTAGCCTATGTTTATGTATACTATAATTGCCTTTTGAATTTGGTGTTAATACTGTCATATGGAATATGGAATGGGTCTTTGGATTATGGACGCGGATATTCTTTAATGGACGACGGCTGAATTATGAATGACGGACCAGACGCTTGTAATAAGGTCGACGAGAGAGAAGGCCCGCTTAATTTTTATAGAGATAGAAGTCTAAGTATGATGTGCCTGTAGGCTATCTGTAGTTTCCTTCAATTCCAGTGAAGTTGGATACATATGCGTCATTTATATAGCGATTATCCACAGCGAGAAGATCGTCTATAAAGCGTTTGGTGAATAAGAAGGAACGGGCTTTGGATGGATCGATTTTTGAAAGCGCCTGCATATAGTCATATTCATAAGAGAACAGATATATGTCAGCCAACAGGGGTGCACAATTAGTACCCATTGGAATACATATATGCTGTTGATATATTGTGTTGCCAAATTTCATATAGATATTTTTAATGAGAAATTCAAGCAACTCTATAAATAAAGAAACATCCCGTGAATGAAATCTCTTGTATGTAGTAGATCTAAAGAATGCTTTATGGCTTCCAACATTAATATATCTACGATCAGTTTTTTGAACACAGATATTATTAATGAACTTAGACGGTCAATAAGGTCCTGATGGGGGATTGTAGTATAGAGAGTCGAGAAATCCCATGTGGATACATGTCTGTACGGTATGTGAACTTTAGCATCAAGTTCTTTCGTAAGACATTTTGAGTTTTTCAATATCCACATACATTCAACGCCAGAGTTTTTAGAAATAGTGGCGCAATACCTTTTCAAAATGCTTTTACCTCCTGAAGTGCCCTCGTCAACATGATTGAAAGAAGGTTGGTGGTGCAGCTTCTAGAACCAGCTATGAATCCAGCTTTGTATGGTGATCTATGCAATTTGGGAGTCCAGTATACTTTTGGTATGTCGTTAGGATTGGTTGGAAGACAAATGCCTCTCTCCCTGAGAAACGCCCCGTGACTGTCAAACAAATAAAAATAACTTGTGTATTAACTACTTTATTATGCGTTCATTATTTTCCCCGCCAAATACAATCAATTTATTCAGTCTGGAATCTATACGTGAACGATTGGACCCATCCCTTCTGGTTCTTCTTTATAACGATAAAAGAGGCTCGTGGCTAACTTAAAAGGCAAAATATACCTCATCTTCTGGTGCCATGGGGTCACATTTTATTCAATACGGCCTCGGAGTTTCCTCAGGAATATGCAGGTTGTATTAGATTGAATAGAAAACCTTCAGTAGGAAATCCTTCATGGCTTCACGAGGTTGTTCAGTCTTTAGACAAGCGTCTAGTCCGTCAATCACTATTCATCTGTCATCCATTAAAGAAATTCCGCGCCCATAATCTAAAAACCTAATTCCCATAACAACATTATCGCTCGATTATCTTGCATATCGCTCCAATTTAGCACCAAATCAAAAACAAAATCATAATATACATAAACATAGGCTAGTCTATGGCGAGGAAGAAGCGGTCAACAGTTTTCAGTGATGCCAGCTAGATATCATGATGTTCCAAATATCAAACCCGTATCGATGACCAGTGTTCTTACATCCATATGATTTCCGTTAAAATTTCGTTATCTAGAAAAAGATGTATCTCAGTCAGGCTTTGATTGTGACGCCAAAGA